>VZQC01012530.1:154326-166862 GCA_009823505.1 Rhizomys pruinosus
TTTTAAGTAGAACTTAACCTTTACTTATTCTTGACCTGTGTCTTCAGATATCTTACAAGTAGTGAATTGGCAGTCTAACAGTTAGATAGGAGAAAAAGTAAAGCTTTTCACTAGTACTGTTTTATTTATTTTTGTTTGTTCTTGAGACAAGATCTCAGTACATATTCCTGGATGGTCTGGATCTTTCTATATAGACCAGGGCTGGCCTCAGACTCACAGTTTATCCATCTGCCTCTCTTTTCCATATGCAGGGGTTAAAGGTGTGTTCCACAATGCCCAGCTTCATAGAATTTTTAGTATACTTGTGTTTTTATTTTATTTTTAATTGACAAAAATGGAATAATATATTTATACAAATATATTTATGGAATACATGATATTTTGATATAGTTATATGTTATGGATAATTAATCAAACTAACATATTCATCATTTAAAATTTTTGTTTTGAATTTTTGTAATTTTTTTTTTTTAATTTTTTTAATTTTTATTTATTTCTGTGTGTGTATGGATGTACTGTCTGCATGCAGGTTTGTGCACCCGTGTCGTGCAATGCCGCGGAGGTCAGAAGAGGGTCTCGGATTCCCCTGGAACTGGAGTTCTCCTGGAATTGGAGTTTCAGACGGTTTTCGGCCGCCATGTGGGTGCTGGGGATCGAACCCGGGTCCTCTGTAAGAACGGTCGGCGTTCTTAACCGCTAGGCCATCTCTCCAGCCCTGAGGTAATTTTTTCTAAAAATTAGTATACTGCCGGGTGTGGTGGCACACACCTTTAATCCCAGCACTTGGGAGGCAGAGGCAGGCGGATCTCTGTGAGTTCAAGGCCAGCCTGGTCTACAGAGCGAGCTCCAGGTCAGCTGGGACTAAAGGGAGACCATGTCTCAAAAATACCAAAAAAAAAAAAAAATATTATACCGATGGTTGCTGAGCTCTCAATCTACTAAGTCACTGAATTATACACGGTCAACTGTAAAGTGTATGTTGTGTGAACACCTAGGTAAAGATGTTGTGGGGAAAGTCACCCTGGAAAGAGGGGCACAAGTGCCAGGGTCTGCTGCGGACATCTACTGGTATGGCTTAAGAGTACCAGCTGGAGGCTTGGACTTGTGCCCACCAGGTCAAGCTGGACAGGACACTTTGGGAAGCCAACTCTCTCTGGGCGAGGCTGTCTCACTGCTGGGAAAGCCCTGGCTGGACGTCACAAGCTTGGCTGGCAACCCTCGCTGCCAGTATTTCCAAAGAAATGGGCCTGGGAAAGGCTGGTGGGTGGGAGGGGCTGGTCCTTTGCTGCCACAGGGCTTTGTATGTGTCACACAGTGGGACGTGGGACCTCGATGGATCCACTAATGCTAGGGAAACTCTCTGCAAGAAAAATCTCTAAAAAGAGGAACCTTTGACCTGTGGTAAGATGCGATTCAAATAATAGCTAGGAATTCCTATCAGTGATAACAGCTTTATTACATTTTTACTCATTGTCTTTCTCACGCACAAAGCACACAGGCAAGCATTACATTTGTTCTCTGAGGATTTGAATCCTCTCCAAGAGGGAGAATGGGGTCCAGGGTGAGAGGGCATGCCTGTGCGTTCCGAGGACAGGACAGGACAGGATGGGACGGACAGGACAGGATGGGATGGGACGGGGCAGGACAGGACAGGACAGGAGCCTGCTACCCACCCCAAGAGGGAGAATGGGGTCCAGGGTGAGAGGGCATGCCTGTGCATTCTGAGGACGGGACGGGACAGGATGGAATGGTACGGGGCAGGACAGGAGCCTGCTATCCACCCCAAGTGGGAGAATGGGATCCAGGGTGAGAGGGCATGCCTGTGCGTTCCGAGGACAGGACAGGATGGGACGGGACGGGACGGGAGCCTGCTAGCCACCCCAAGAGGGCGCTCCAGGAGCAACTTTAAACAGCCTCCACCGCCTCTCACCTTAAAAATAGCGACACATAGCCGGGCGTGGTGACACACGCCTTTAGTCCTAGCACTTGGGAGGCAGAGGCAGGTGGATCTTTGTGAGTCCAAGGCCAGCCTGGTCTACAGAGTGAGTTCCAGGACAGCTGGGGCTACAGGGAGACCCTGTCTCAAAAAAATAAAAAACCAAAAACCAAAACCAAAAGGAGTCCCGAGCTCTCTCAGGCCTGGTCCCAGCTCCCACTCAAGTCCCTAAAGCTCTCCCAGCCTGAGCCACGGGTCCCTAACAGACTCGCTCCACAGGCTTTTTCCTTCCCAGGACACCAGCTTCCCTTCTGGGAAGTTTCGCCTCCTTGGGGTCTTCATAGCGTGGAGGGCCTCCATTCATCACCCTGTGCTGACTTTTCATCCTTCCTGGACGGTAGCCAGGGCTGTGTGTACTTTTGTATCCCACAAGTCTGATGCACAGTAGATATGGAATAAATGCTGAATGAATGAACGAAGCACTTGGCTATTACCTCCTGGGAATGGGCTGTGGCTTCTGGGCTACTTGATGAGCAGATGCTCAGGTAGAGAACGGGGATGTCTGAGAATCAGAATCAAGATGTCCACGGCTTTTTGTTTATTTTGTTTTCTTGAGACAGGCTCTATGTAGCTACAGCTGGTCTGAAACTATGTAGACCAGGCTATCTTTGAACTCACAGTGAACTGCCTGCCTCTGCCTCCCAAGTACTGGGATTAAAGGTGTGCACCACCATGGTTGGCTTAAGGTATTTATTTTCCCAAGTTCTTGCTATGTTGCCCAGTCTGGCTCTAAAATTCTGGGTTCAGGAGATCATTCTGCCGCAGCCCCCGACCCAACCCCATGTTCTGGGACCGTAGGTGTAGTACACACTAGTATGCTTAGCCTCGCTGTTCACATCTTAAAGGTAGCCCCCCCCCCACAGAAGCATATACACATCTGTACACACGTGTCCTCTGTCAAGGACCAGGAACAGGAGCCCTAGGAGGGGGGCCGCTCTCGCGTGGCTGGCCCCCAGGCCCCCCAGCCGTCCCAGCCAGGGCCCTTCTGGATCTCCCAGAGCAGCTGCTGCTGGAGGCTCCTCAGGCTCTGCAGGTCCTCAGCAGAGAGAGGCTCAGCAGACGGGCGCAGGTCCACCTCCTCTTCCTCCATGTCTGTGAGCCCGTCGGGAGGCTGAGGCGAGCTCCTAGAGATGTAGCCCTGGTCTGACTGCACTGACTGCCGCTGCTCGTCCTCATAGGGCGTGCAGGGGTCTTTGAGGACCACGTCGGGCCTGTCCCAGCTCGCCTGGGCCTGGCCGCCTAGGCTCTGCCGCAGCACTGACAGCATCAAGCTCTCCAGCTGCTCCCTGGCATCGCTGGTCAGGTGGTCAGGTGACATCATCGGGGTGCTGCAGAGAAGCGAGTCCTCTGAGTCCGTGGGGAGGAGGACGCTGTTGCGCTGGGCCCCCAGCAGTGGGTAGGCCTCGCTGTCCTCCACCACTGCCAGCTGGCTGGCGGCTCCACTGCTATCCACGAGTACGGGTTCTAGCACGCGGGCTGCAGGGACCTGCTCTGCTGGGAGCACCACGGTTCGGACGGTCTGGGTTCCCACGTCGCCCTGGGGCTGCAGCTGCAGGGCCAGCTTTGCCACTCCCCCTTCTTCCTCACAGACACAGACGTCTACCACCAGATAGTCCTCGGAGGCAGGCTCCAGCACCACGGGCTGCTGTCTGACGATTCCGCTCCCGGGTGGCAGCAGTGGCTCTTCAAACACTTCATCCAGGGATGGGAGGTCATGGTCATCCGTCGAGCACAGATTCTCCCGCTCAAACCAATCAGGGCACTGGGTCTGCCACTCCCGGAACCGAGCCACGGCCTCCTTGAGTTGCCAGCCGCTGGGGCTCTGCAGGTAATTTTCTCCTGTGAGCTCCCTGACATGATGCATCCGGCCAGGTTGAAACATTTCCAGGTCCTGGATCCGGAAGTAAACCTCCTCAAATTTGTCCATGAGGGAGTACCTGGAGGTAATGTTGAAGAGGTCAGGGATGTCGCTCTCGCTGCTGATGCCACTGAAGTAGCAGACGATGTAGGTGCCGAAGCAAGCCGGCCTCTTGAAGTCTGGGAGGATCATGTTCATGGCCGCTGTGAACAGGTCCCCGGCAGGCTTACAGTGGTCACACCGCAGCTGGACAGCAGGCTCAGCCCAACCCAAGATGGCCTTCCACTTGGCCTGGGTGCCCCGGGAGCACAGGATGATAATTTTGGAGTTGCTCTCTACCATTTCCTGCTTCTGGCGGCCCACCCAGGTCATAACTCCCACCTCTGAGATGACCTGTTCTTCTAGGAGGTCCAGGGCTACTTCAGTGCCACAGGCAGTGATCAAGAACTGTGCAAACTTGAGGACCACATCCACGTAGAGGGGGTGGTCGGCAGAGTAGACGATCCAGACCTTCCTGGGCTTCAGGGGTGGGGGGACCAGGTTGGCTACAGGCACAGTGCCTGAGAGAGAAGAGAGGTAAGATCACATGCTGGTCCTCACAGCTGGGCCCAGACCTGCCCCGGCATCCTCTGCCAGCTGGCCTGTGAGGAGCCAGGACCAAAGGCTGAGCCTGGCTTCCGGGTAAGCCAGATGCTGCTGCACTACCTCGCGTGTGCACTGTGAGAAATCGGTGAAGGCCTGTGGGAGAAAGACCCAGCCTCGTCCCCGCTTCCCTCTCCCAGTCTACTGTGTAGACTTCCCTTCTGTCTGAGCAATTAAAAAAGCTATTCCAAAGCTTGCTATTTGGGACATCCTGAAAGCCCCCTGTAAGAGGTGTCAAGATGTGGGTCCTAAAGGTAGGGTCTTCTCAAAGGACTTAGGAGTCAGGCCAAAGATACAGCCTAGTCACCTATCCCGAGAACCGGGCTTTAATGACAAATGCGGACCACACCAAAGAGCAGGTGATACTAACCGCTGTTTTTGGAGTCATTGTCGTATTTCTCACGATGAGATCCTGCAAAGAAAAGAATCAATTGGGGAGGCTCTTTGGAAAGAGAAATAGGGTCAGGCTCATAGGTGTCCGGTGGAAGCGCTGCTAGGTGAACAATGGGGGGCCGCCCCGGCTAGTGATCGGTACGCATCTGGGCTCTGCAGAGGGACTAGGTCATGTACTTGTGCAGGCCCGAGTCCTGCATGTGCCTCTACAGTAAGCTGTAGAGGGAGTTCTCAAAACCTGACACTCGGTTCTTCCCTGCGGAGTGGTCTGTGGAGGCAGATTTCAGCAGAGACCTTGCGTGCAGGGTCCAGCGCTTCCACGCACTCAGCTGTGGTCTCCATGATTACTCTGTGGCACTTACCAAGCTCCTTGGCCCCTCCCTCTCTATGGCTGTTTTCCTGGCCTCTGGGAACAGGGTCCACTTGAAGGACAGACATCTTACAACACTGCCCGTCAGAAGCAGCCCCCACCCCTGAACACGGCCACTTACAACATTTCCTCCTGGTATTTTTGAGGTGACGAAGGGGAACCACACTCTTAGGTAACTGTTCCCCTTAGACATGTTATGAAAAACTATGGTAGAGGTGACAGCTCAGGGACAGCATTGTGACCGGGAGGATGCGGCTCGCTTTGGGGGCTAGGGAAGGAACCAGGCCTTGTGCATATTTAGGCAAGTGCGCTCCCCTAAAACTATAGCCGCAGTTCCTAAATAAGAAACAGATTCTGAATTTCAATCCTCACTCTTTGAGCCTTTTCCCAGAACTGTCAAAAGACAGTTTAATAACCAGCTTGGGCTCTCCTTTTCTGCCCCTGTGGTGGAGGGCACCCTAGGAAACAGTCAAAACATGCGGTCAGGGGGTGCTTATCATGGGCAAGGCCCTGGGTCCTAAACACACAGACACACACATAGATGCACACAAGCACAGACACACATACAAACAGACACACACAGTTACACACAGGCACAGACACACACACAGACACAGACACACACAGTTACACACAGGCACAGACACACACACAGACACAGACACACACATAGATGCACACAGGCACAGACACACACAAACACAGACACATAGCTACACACAGGCACAGACACACACACACAAACAGACACACACAGTTACACACAGACACACATAGCTACACATACACACACACTCACAGATACAGACACAGCTACACACAGGCACAGACACACACACACAAACAGATACACACAGTTACACACACAAACACAGACACACACATAGCTACACATACACACACACTCACAGATACAGACACAGCTACATAACTCTGGGAGGCATCAGCACCCCATTTTACAGAAAAGGAAAGTGATTCTAAGGTTGTTAAGTAGCTCTCCTGTGAGGGCAAGGCCTTCAGGAAGCGTGAGGTCTGTCCTGAGTTCAGAGCCTGCCTCTTCTCTCACATCCTGCTGTCCCTCAAACGCTCTGTGACCTCCAAGTGCAAGCCTGGGGGCTTCATTCAGGATGAGGTTGTTCAGGCCGCTCCACCTGCCTGCCTGATTGTAGCTGATACAGGGAACTCCACCCTAGCTCCTTCCAACCTGTTGATTTTAGTAATATTTATTGTTAATAAATATAACGGGTGAACAGTAACTGAGCAAATACCATGTGCCAGGTTCCATGCAAAGCCCTGCTATTCCCGATTCCTGACCACGGCCTCATGATGTAGCCTCTGAACCGTCACTGTCAAAAAGGAGCCTGAGGCTCGTGCAGTCTGAGGTGGGGCTAGTCTTTGTGCCCTGCTCAGCCAGATGCCTGGGTCTATGTTCCCAGCATTGAGCTTGCCGGGTACTTAATTTGGCACTGAAGGGTGGACTAAAGGGTGACCTTTGAGCACAGCCGGCCAGAGGTCTAGGTGTGAGACTGGGACAGAGAGAACGGAGGACCCGGGGAGAAGCGAGGACAGGGGGCCCCTGCACCCCTTACCGGAGAGCCTCCAGGCCATGCAGACGATCAGCAGGATGACGGAGGCCACCAACAGGACGGCCACGACGGTGATGAAGCCATACACCCACAGGGGAATATAGTCTGTGGCAAGCAGAAAATGGTGTCTCTGGGCAGGGGCCCCAGCCCGACCACCCTAGCCTGACCACCCCAGGCCAGGCTCTGCCCTCTGTGGCCTGCATTGGGCCACACTGATGAGCTTGACCCTGGCTAGCCTTGGGTGTGGCTGGCCTGCCTGGCGTGGCTCAAGGCTCAGTCACGGGACCCCACGTGGCCCCCGGGGAACACCCTTGACCGCAGGAAGGCCTTACCTGCAAAGGAATCTGTAATGAGAACAAGAGGGGACATGGATGTCACTGTTAACGATTCACAGTCACCAGCCCATCAGAGATGCCCAAACTCTGCACTTAGATAGAGCTGTGTGTGGGGCACCTTCTACATGGAGCCCTTCAGCTGCAGCGGTGACAGATGCTGCTCCTCCCGCTGGGGGCCGGGGGCAACATGGCTGCCACAGGCTCAGGCATGGAACCTGGGCTTCTACGAGGTCTCTGGTATGTGAACTTGGGCAAATTATGTAATACCTGTGCCTCAGTTTCCTCATCCATGGACTTGGCATATTAAAGCTGCTCTAGCAAGCCATGGCATGCAACTCTAACTCTAGTAGAATAATTATCTTTTTCCAGCCAAGGAAGTGAGGATAAGAAAGGCAAGGTTGTGGCAGCTAGTGAAAGGCAAGGTCTATGACAGCTAGTGAAAGGTGGCTGTGACAGCTAGTGAAAGGTAAGGTCTGTGACAGCTAGTGAAAGGCAAGGTCTGTGACAGCTAGTGAAAGGCGGCTGTGACAGCTAGTGAAAGGCGGCTGTGACAGCTAGTGAAAGGTGGCTGTGACAGCTAGTGAAAGGCGGCTAGGAGTCCGACCCAGGACTGTCATTCTACTCTCGGCCTCAGGCACTAGCACCCCTCAGCTAAATCTTCCCCCTCCTCTGTGGTCAGGACTCAGTTCCAGAGGAGACCTTCATCTAGTCTGACCCCACACAGACCTTGGACAGCTGGGGCCCTCCTACCTGGGCTCTCTGGGATTTCTGGGCAGGGCAGGGTCACAGCGTGTCTCAAGCAGTCATTCAGGCAGCTGGTGAAGAAGGGCTGGATCTGGGGGAGCAGAGTAGAGAAGAGGGGTTCCAGGAGGCTGGAAAGTACCCCAGCCATGCCCTTGAACCAACAGAGGCAATGTGTGAGGATTGACCCTGGTTGTCCAGGCCAGGGTCTCCACATGGCTGGGGGGTGGGGGGGCACATGGCAGTGTGTACCTATGCCCAAGACACCCAGGAAACCAAGGTGCCTTCTCAAGTCCCAGCTGGCCTGGAGCTCACTACATAGACCAGCCTGGCCTTAAACTCACAGAAATCCACCTGCCTCTGTCTCCCAGTGCTAGGATTAAAGGCGTGCGCCACCACGCCTGGCCCACTCATTTTATTTTTTATTTTAAATTAAAAAAATTTTTTTATTATTTATTTTATTTCTGTATGTGTCTGAATGTACTGTCTGCATGCAGGTTTGTGCACCTGTGTCGTGCAATGCCGTGGAGGTCAGAAGAGGGTGTCGGATTCCCCTGGAACTGGAGTTCTCCTGGAATTGGAGTTTCAGACGGTTCTTGGCCACCATGTGGGTGCTGGGGATCGAACCTGGGTCCTCTGCAAGAGCAGTTGGTGCTCTTAACCGCTAGGCCATCTCTCCAGCCCCTCCTCCAAGAATTTTTATTTCTATATGTGTATGAATGTACTGTCTGCATGCAGGTTTGTGCACCCGTGTCGTGCAATGCCGCAGAGGTCAGAAGAGGGTGTGGGATTCCCCTGGAACTGGAGTTCTCCTGGAATTGGAGCCTCAGACGGTTCTCGGCCGCCATGTGGGTGCTGGGGATTTAACCCGGGTCCTCTGTAAGAGTGGATGGCGCTCTTAACCACTAGGCCATCTCTCCAGCCCCATGGCCCGCTCATTTTAAATGAGTCTGTTAGACTGTGTCTCCTATCCATAAGAAAGGGTCAAAAAGCCTCTACCAGTGTGGAAGAACCAAGAAGGAAAAAGCCAGAGAGGGCATCTTGCCAGCCAGCTTAGTCCAGCAGGGCATCAGGCACTCAGGGAAAACCAGTTCCTGAGCTGTCTGCATCCTGTCTGCTCACCTCTGCCCTCTGGGCGGAAGGCAGGTCCGTCTGTGTGTGATCTCTTATCAGTCTGTTACACACTCACCTGCGGTGGAAGGCAGGTCCGTCTGTGCGTGATCTCTTATCAGTCTGTTACACACTCACCTGCGGTGGAAGGCAGGTCCGTCTGTGCGTGATCTCTTATCAGTCTGTTACACACTCACCTGCACTTGGTGGTGGCAGCACCAGATAAGGTTGCTGAGGGTGAGTGTGGCGCTGGCTCGCTGGTGGAACTCCTCTTTTCTGGGCTGGAAGAGAGGGGGGGAGGAGACTAGCTGGGTAAGAACTTGCGTGGTACACCCACGAGAAAGCTGCTGGTAAAAGGCGATTGTAACAGCTACTGACAGGCGGCTAGGAGACCGACCAGGACTGTCACTCTGCTCTTGGCCTCAGGCACTAGCAGCCATAAAGGGTGAGTGACACTTTGTGGACCAGTGGCCACTTTAGGAAGGCCAGAGGGAGAAATGCTTTTCTAATTTCTGTTGCAGAAAGCTGGTCTGTCTGCAGGTAACTGATGTCAACTCATAAGCAGATCTAGTGACTAGGACTTTCCCTCTTGGCTTCAGCCCTGGGGCCTGCGGGACAAATCTCACACGAAGTAGGTGTACAGACCTGCATGCAGTTTCTGCTCTGACCTGGTCTCATTTATTTCCCTTTTGTCTTAATCTCCACGTTTTTCTTTCTTTTTTAAATTTCAAATCATTTTTTGGAGGAAGTGAAATACCATGGCCAAACAGAAAGAGAACAGGGTTCTGCACTTTAATCCCAGCACTCAGGAGGCAAAGGCAGACAGGTCCGTGAGTTCAAGGCCAGCCTGGCCTACATAGCGAGTTCTGGGCCAGGCAGGGTTACAAAGTGAGACCCTGTCTCAAACAAAACAAAACAAAACAAAACAAAACAAAAACAACAACAAAAACGAATAAACAAAACCAAAAAGAAAACAGGCAGGATTGTGGGGCTGTGAAGAACACGGTAGTTCGTAGGCAAGATCGCTCCTATGTCACCAACTAATGAGTCAGTTATAAAGGAACAGAGAAAAGGGACTCTGGAGTCCCCAGGTCTTAGCAGGACAGAGAAGGGGACATCAGTGTCTACCTGCACCTGCTGCAGCACTGGGCTCTTGTCACATGCATTAGCTAGGACCAGCAGGGAGGAAGCTTGAGGCTTTGGCTAGCACTTTCATCTATGTCTGAGGGGTGGAGAAATGCAGTTACCGCAGGTATTTGATGTACGGCATCAAAGCAGCTTTCGTTACTCATGTGTGGAAAACTGTTGAGCAGGATCTGGTAGGAGGTGGACTCGTTCCACAAAGTGAAGTTCACATGCAGCTGCTGGCTGTCCAAGGTCTCCACAGTGATGTTGGGGTCCCACAGGCTACCTGCCAAAGGCCCAGGCTAGGATGACGAGGAGTGTGTGTGCCCATGTGCATGCATGTCCTATGTGCAAGCATGCAACTGTGCACACACCCAATTTTACTTTACTATGTGCAGGTTAATGTGCCCAAGTACAGCTCCCCAGCCCAGCCAGTTACCTGAGTTCACACATGGTGTGGTCCACTTCATCCTGCTGTTGTTGCAGTCTATCGGCCCGATAAGAGAAATCAGTAAGTTTCTGCCTTTAGAAGAGTTTGTTTTTACAGACATTTGGCATCAGGGGCCACACTCTTTGTGTGTCTGGGGGAACCTGTTCATACTACCGCCTTCACAGCCTGCTCCAGGCCTGACTGCTGTTCCTGGCCAGAGGTACCATCCTATTGGAGCAACCTGGCAGGCAGTCACACCGTCCTCCTCTTCGGAAGCCCTCCAGACTCAAGCATAACTCCTGAGCCCTGAGCTCTGAGCTCGAAGCCCTGCAGCCAGCACGTCCTAGTTTACTCCACTTCTCCCCCACTCGCAGCTTTCACAGTGGCCTCTGCCTTTTCTGCTCTAGGAAGCACTCTGTCGTGCACAGCGGCTCTCCCCCACACTCCCACCCTGGACAGTGGCCTCTCTGACTTTGCCACAGACCTGCATGACTAGGTTGGTACTCAGGAGCCCTGGGAGGGCCAAAGTCAACACTTCTTTTTTATTTTTTTGCTAGTAGAACTGAGGATCGAACCCTGATAGGCACCCTGCCACTGAACTATTAATACACTCCCTATACGGCAGAATCAGTGTTTCTAACGAGTTCCCAACCACAGGGGAGGTGTGGCAGACAGCGTTAGTTGGCAACTTGACAAACCTAGGGAAGAGGGAGCCTCAGTTGGTGACTTGCCTCTATTGGACTGACCTGAAGAGACCATGAAACAATGTTCCTATGACTTTAAAAATTAAGCTGTAACCTTGAGCATGTGTGCCTGGACAGCCTTGTCTCAGGGAAAGTTTATGCAAGAAGGCTCACTGAGGAGTTATCTCCAGAAGGCCAGGAGACCCCTAGTTTCCCAGGAGACACCTTTTTCTGCCAAGAAGGCATGCGATGGTGATAATGCTATCTTGTTCATGTTTTACTCAACTACTACATTCTGGACACTTCATTATTATTCACTGTTCAGCTGTGACTCTCAAGAGTGAACATAGGGCTGGAGAGATGGCCTAGCGGTTGAGAGCGCCGACCGCTCTTGCAGAGGACCCGGGTTCGATCCCCAGCACCCACATGGCGGCTGAGAACTGTCTGAAGCTCCAATTCCAGGAGAACTCCAGTTCCAGGGGAATCCGAGACCCTCTTCTGAACTCTGCGGCGTTGCATGACACGGGTGCACAGACTTGCATGAAGACAGTACATTCATACACATACAGAAATAAAATTAATAAAAAAAAAAAAAAAGAGTGAATATAAGGGCTGGAGAGATGGCCTAGCGGTTAAGAGCCCCGACTGTTCTTGCAGAGGACCTGGGTTCAATCCCCAGCACCCACATGGCGGCTGAGAACCGTCTTTGACTCCAGTCCCAGGGGAATCTGATGCCCTCTTCTGACCTCCATGGCACTGCACGACACGGGTGCACAAACCTACATGCAGACAGTCCATTCATACACATAAAAAATAAATAAAATAAAAAAAAAGAGTCATATCACTCAAACTCACTGTGTAGTCGAGGATACCCTTGAAATCCTGATCCTTCTGCCTCTACCTCCTGAGTGTTCAGATTATAGGGATAAACAATCATACCTGGTTTTATTTTTTTTTAATTTATTTATTTATTTTTAACAAATCTAGACCCATGTTCCCGCTCATTCCCCCCACCCCACCAGAGCTCATGCATTCTGCCAGACATGCTTTCCATCTCTTAGTCATTCTCAATATTTTCCATGGGGAAGTTGACTGTTTTGAGCAGAAGTTCACTGTTTCAGTCAGTTCTTTGATGCAGTCTTTTCTGTTGTTGTTGTTGTTTCCAAAATGCGTTATGCCCAACTGCTTTGGACAAAAGCTCAGGGGGCCCTATACAAGAAATACTTACAATTGGGTAATTGGCACTAGCATCCACAGATGAGGGATA
>VZQC01012530.1:178653-209403 GCA_009823505.1 Rhizomys pruinosus
CACACACACACACACACACACACACACACACACACAAAATAAATAAAAATTAAAGAAATGAGGCAAGGGCCAGAAGATGGTCCAGTGCTTAAGAATACTTTGCTGTTCTTCCAGAGAGTTCAGGTTCAGTTCCAAAATCCTTTATAACTCCATTTCCAGGAGATCGGATGCCCTCTTCGGTCTTCCAGGGGCATTGCACAACATTCTTGCAGGCAAAGTAATTGTATAGACAAAACAAACATAAATGAAACATTTTGAGAAAGAATTGAGCCCACCTCATCATCCTACTGTTTATTTTCATTTTCTGCATATTCTGTTTATCAAGTACATGGCTTTGTATGATCCATTCACACCCTCACCAACCACACACAGATTTGTTGAAGTCACTGAGGACTTAGGCGACTCCAGGTAGTTTTTACACACTTTGCAGATATGACAGCCATCTCCCTAGCCCTCTGGAAAGATTTTCTGTTTCATTTTCACTTCTTGTTTTAAAATTATTTTATTTATTTTTGTATTTTTGAGACAAGGCCACCTTGTAGCCCCAGCTGTCCTGGAACTCACTCTGTAGACCAGGCTGGCCTTGAACTCACAGAGATCCACCTGCCTCTGCCTCCCAATTGCTAGGATTAAAGGTGTGCGCCACCACGCCAGGCACTAAGGATGGCTTTTTTTTTTTTTTTTGGTCTTTTTGAGACAGGGTCTCCCTGTAGACCCAGCTGGCTTGGAACTCATTCTGTAGACCAGGTTGGCCTTGAACTCACAAAGATCCACCTGCCTCTGGCTCCCAAATGCTAGAATTAAAGGCGCGTGGCCACCAGGCCCAGCAAGATGGTTCTTATCCGCCATGTAGGTGCTGGGAATCAAACCCAGGTCCTCTGCAAGAGCAGTCAGTGCTCTTAACTGTTGAGCCATCCCTCCAGCCCCCTATTTATTATTTTTATTTCATGTGTATGAGTGTATTGCCTGCATGTAGGTAGGTGCCCAGTGTCATGCAATGCCCACGGATGCCAGAAGAAGGTGTCCTGTCAGATTCCCCTAGAACTGGAGTTACGAATGGTTGTTAGCCACCATGTGGAGGCTGGGAATCGAGCCTGGGTTCTCTCTGCAAGTGCAGCAAGGGCTCTTAATCGCTGAGTCATCTCTTCAGCCCTAGTAATTACTCCAGCCTGGCTTGGTGGTGCACACCCTTAATCCCAGCACTGGGAGGCAGAGGCAGGTGGATCTCTGTGATTTCAAGGCCAGCCTGGTCTACATAGTGAGTTCCAGGACAGCTAGGGCTACAGGGAGACCCTGTCTCAAAAAGACAAAAACGAAACTCTTGCTGTTTGATTTTCCCCTCTGCAGTACACTTCTTTACTCCTTTCCCTTTTTCCTTTTTTAAATTTCACCTTGCTTCTGTCTTTCATCTTTCCTTGTCTCCTCCCTTTATGTCATTCATTTACTCTTTCACATTTACTTTAAGTAATATCAACTTATTTATCAGTTCTTATAGTAGCTTTTGTCCATTTTCAGTTTTATGGCCATAGGTGACACAGTGGGTTGTCGTTTATTTAAGTATATTTCTGTATCTTGTGTGATATGAGGCTGTTGCTGTCTAGCAGTTTGTTTCCTCCTCACTGAGTGGTACTGTAGACTGAACCTTCAAGAGCACATTCCTTAATAAGAAGAATTCCCCTCACAAAAACTGGAAGAGAGCTGGCATGGTGGCGCATGCCTTTAGTCCCAGCACTTGGGAGGCAGAGGCAGGTGGATCTCTGTGAGTTCAAGGCCAGCTCGGTCTACATAGCAAGTTCCAGGCCAGCTGATACAGGAGACCCTTATATCAGAAACAAACAAACAAACAAAAAAAAAAACAAAGAAACAACCCCCCCCACCCAGAGAATTAGTATGACCACAATAGTCAAGAACTCTGGGACACAATCAAGAGTCCAAACCTAAGAATCCACACCAAAGGAGCTAAGGTAAATAGTAAAGGCACAGAGAATTGATTCGATGAATTTTTTTTTTGAGAGAGGGTCTCCCTGTAGCCCCAGCTGGCCTGGAACTCACTATGTAGACCAGGATGGCCTTGAACTCACAGAGATCCACCTGCCTCTGCCCCCTGAGTTCTGGGATTAAAGGAGTGCTCTTCCACGCCCAGTTATATCCAGTAAAATTATAGCAGAAACTTCCCTCAAATAGACATCCAAAGGCAAGAGCCATTTAGAACCCTAATTAGACATAACCAGAGAAAAATCTTTCTACCACATATTGTGATCAGGATATCAGAGATAAAAGGCAAAGTTGGAGAGCTGGAGTGGTGGGTTGGTGGTTAAGAGCAGGTGCTGCTCTTGCAGAGGACCCAGGTTTGATTCTCAACACAATAATGGGCAACTCACAACTGCCTGTAACTCCAGCTTCAGGCAGATACATGGCCTCTGGTCTTCACGGACACCTGCACTCAGACGCATATACTCATATGAATGCACACACATACATCTAATTAAAAGTAATAAAAATACATACTTTTTCGGGGCTGGAGAGATGGCCTAGTGGTTAAGAGTGCTGACTGCTCTTGCAGAGAACCCGGGTTTGATCCCCAGCACCCACATGGCGGCTGAGAACCATCTTTAACTCCAGTTCCAGGGGAATCCGACACCCTATTCTGACCTCCGTGGCACTGCACGACATGGGTGCACAAACCTATATGCAGACAGTACATTCAAACACATATGAAAATAAATAAAATAAAAAAAATACATACTTTTTCAAAGTAAAGTCAGGGGGCTGGAGAAATGGCTCAGTGGTTAAGAATACTTGCTGTTCTTGGAGAAGACCTGGGTTTAATTCCCAGCACTCACATGGCAGCTAACTGTCCATATCTCTGGTTCCAGGGGATTTGACACCCACTTCTGGTTTCTGAAGGCATTGCATGCACATGGTGCACTTACATACATGCAGGCAAAATACTCATACACATTAAGTAAAAATAAAAATAATAAAGAAAGTACTTTTAAAAGTAAAGTTAGGAATGGTGGCACACACATGTAATCTTCAAACTTGGGAAAAGGAGGAAGGAGCATCCAGAGTTTAATATCATCCATAGCTACTTACAAGTAGCCAGGTAGCATGTCTAGGTAGTACATCCTCCCACTCAGCCTAAATGAAGCTTTCGTTAACTGAACACCTCTTTGTTAAAGGATCTGCCCCTTGGTTTGGTGTAACTATGGTGATCTGATGAAACTATGGTTATTGGCTTTGCCCCTGGCAAATTGTGGTTTTAAGCTTTATAAACCCTGCCCTGCTTCTTCTTGGGGTTGAGAGTTCTTTTGGGTGTTCTTCCTCTCTCTGACCACCAGCTGTTGATAAAGGATTCCTAATTCAACCATCACTATATGGCATTCCTCTGTGGATGTTGCTCAGTATTACAGAGTAAACAAACAAACAAACAAACAAACAACAAACAAACAGAAAATCCTAAAATTCATATGGAAATGCAAAAAGACCCCAAATAGCCACACTAATCCTAAGCAGAAAGTGCAGAGCAGGAGATATCAGAATACACGATTTAGTTGGAGAGATGGCTCAGCGGTTAAGAGCACTGACTGTTCTTGCAGAGGACCTGGGTTCGATTCCCAGCACTCACATGGTGGCTAGGAACCATCTTTAAGTTGGGTGTGGGAGGCAGAGGCAGGCAGATCTCTGGGAGTTTAAGGCCAGCCTGGTCTATAGAGTGAGTTCCAGGACAGCTGGGGCTACAGGGAGACCCTGTCTCAAAAAGACAAAAAGACAAAAAAACAAAAAACAAAAAAAACATGATTTCAAATTATATTGCAGAGCCATAGTAACAAAACCAGCATGGTACTGGCATAAAAACAGACATAGATTAATGGACTAGAATAGAGGACCCGTAAACAAACCTACACAGTTACAGCCACCTCATTATTTCCTACAAAGGCTTCCAAACATACATTGTAGTAAAAACAGTCCCTTTAAGCCGGGCGTGGTGGCGCACACCTTTAATCCTAGCACTTGGGAGGTAGAGGCAGGCGGATCTCTGTGAGTTTGAGGCCAGCCTGGTCTACAGAGAGCTCCAGGCCAGCTGGGACTAAAAAAAAAAAAAGGGAGAACCTGTCTCAAAAATACCAAAAACAAACAAACAAAGAAACAAAAAAACCAGTCCCTTTAACAATGGGATTGGGAAAATCGGATTTCAACGTATAAAAGAATGAAAACAGAACAGCAGCTACACCCCCCCCCCCATTGAGGCCTCTGGACAGTTTCTACCTATCCACAAGGATGGGGGACATCTTTGCAAAGCTCTTCAAAGGCCTAAAAGCGTGTGAATGAGGCCCTTGGGGAGCTCATGAGAATGTTGGCTGAGGATGAGCTCCCGAGGCTGTTATACTCATGTCTGCTAACAAGCAGGACCTTCCCAATGCCGTGAATGCGGCCGAAATCGCAGGCAAACTGGGGCTGCACCCTCTATGTCCCAGAAACTGGGACATTCAAGCCACCTGTGCCACCAGCGGGGACCGGTTCTTGAAGGACTAGACTGGCTGTCCAATCAGCTCCGATTGAACCAGAAGTGAACCGGACCCCTCCCTTCTCCCACTTCCTCTTCTCGGTCCTCCGATATCTTCTCATGTGGCAAACGTGGGACTCTGTGGTCCTGGGTGCCAGAGCTGTCTCCAGCGCTTGGTCACATTGTGCATCGCACCGTGCAGTACATCTGCAGATGCAGCCTGCAGCAAAGTTTTTATTTAATGTAAATAGTTTCTGTTTCCACTGAGGCAGTTTCTGGTACTCCTATGCAATACTACTTTTTTTTTTCATTGTAAGTTCTGAGAAGGGCTTTGGTTGTCAGGGGACCTTGACCTCAGGGAGCTGTTTGGCTGTAGATTGGTGTCAGGATCCATTTGGTGGTTGGTTTTTTAACCCAAACTCAGTTCATTTTAAAAAATAGTTAAAAATATGACAAGGCTGGGTGTGGTGGCGCACACCTTTAATCCTAGCACTTGGGAGGCAGAGGCAGGCGGATCTTTGTGAGTTCAAGGCCAGCCGGGTCTACAAAGTGAGTTCCAGGACAGCTGGAGCTACAGGGAGACCCTGTCTTGAAAAGACTAAATAAATAAATAAATAAATAAATAAATAAATAAATACGACAAGGCCAGGTGTGGTGGCTCATGCCTTTAATCCCAGCACTGGGGAGATAGAGGCAGGCAGATCTCTGTGAGTTCGAGGCCAGCCTGGTCTACAGAGTGAGTTCCAGGACAGCTGGGGCTACAAGGGAGACCTTGTCTCAAAAACACCAAAAAACAAAACAAAACAAATAAAAAAAAAAACAAAGCTCTTTTTTTTTTTTGGTCTTTTTGAGACAGGGTCTCCCTGTAGCCCCAGCTGTCCTGGAACTCACTCTGTAGACCAGACTGGCCTGGAACTCACAAAGATCCGCCTGCCTCTACCTCCCAAGTGCTAGGATTAAAGGTGTGCGCCACCACGCCCAGCTAACAAAGCTCTTAATAAAGAACAGGAAACTTTGAAACTGACACAAGAGGAAAATATAAAGAAAACTCTTTAAATTATAAGCATAGGCAGGAAGTTTCTGGAGAGGACTCCAGCAGCACAGGAGATAATCCCAAGAATTTACATGAAAGTAAAATTCTCTGGTCAGTAAAGGAAATAACCACCACACTTAAGATACAGCCTAGAGAACTGGAAAAATGTTTGGCCAGCTATACATTCCATGGGGGCTTAATATCTAGGACATATAAAGAATAGCAAAAATTAGCCAGGCGTGGTGGTGCACGCCTTTAATCCTAGCACTTGGGAAGCAGAGGCTGGCGGGTCTCTGTGAGTTCAAGGCCAGCCTGGTCTACAGAGTGAGTTCCAGGACAGCCAGAGCTACAGGGAGACCCTGTCTCAAAAAGACCCCCCCCAAAAAAAAAGAATAGCAAAAATTAAACACTCCAAACCAATCAATCAAAGGGGCTAATGAACTGAATGGAAAGTCCTCAAAAGAAGAAATACAAATGGCGAAGTCTATTCTTGAAAAAGTATTCAACAGCCTTGGTCAACAGGGATATGCAAACAAAAACTGTTTTGAGATTCCCTCTCACCCCAATCAGAATTGTTATTGTCAAGAAAACAAATGACAACAAATATTGGGGAGAAAGAAGAACCCTTCTATACTGCTCATAGGAATGGAAGCTGATGCCTTTACTGTAGAAATCAGTACAGAGGTTCCTCAAGGAAACCAAAAATACAACCACGACATGACCCAGCTCCACCACTCTTGGAAATATACCTGAAGGACTCTAGGTCAGAACACCACACAGATATACTGGTACATCTGTGCTTTCTGCTGCCCTGGTCACAACAGCCAGGAAATGGAACTAGCAGAGATGTCCATCAACAAATGAAAGGTTAAAGGAAGTGTGGCAGGTTCATACACACGATGGAATTCTCTGCAGCCGTAAAGAAAAATGAAATACTGACACTTGTAGGAAAACGGATGGAACTGGAAATTGTTACATTGTGAGAAAAAAAAGCCAAAATTAGAAAGATTGAATGCCACATTTCCTCTCATATATGAAACCAATATGTAAAATTGTGTGTGAATATTTATTTATTTATTTATTTATTTATTTATTTATTTATTTTGGTCTTTTCAAGACAGGGTCTCCCTGTAGCCCCAGCTGTCCTGGAACTCCTCTGTAGACTAGGCTGGCCTTGAACTCCTCTGTAGCCCAGGCTGGCCTTGAACTCACAAAGATCCACCTGCCTCTGCCTCCCGAGTGCTAGGTTTAAAGGCATGCACCACCACACCCATCCACACATATAAATATATATACGAGACTAGAAAGAGGGAAGAAGAGATTTTAAGGAAGGTGGGAAAATAGACTAACAATACATGTAACATGAAAGCAGAAGAGGGGACTGTCTGGGGGAAGGAAAGGAAGCTTCCAGAGAGAGGCAGGAAACATGAGAGAAGACAAGAGGCAAGAGGAGATGAATAGACGCAAAATATGATGACATATATGAAAATGTCAATCAATGAGGGCGGGCATGATGGCTCAACAGGTAGAGACAACTGTTAGCAAGCCTGATGATCTCAGTTCAATCCCCAAAACCCACATGGTGGAAGTAGAGAACTGACTCCCACAAGTTGTCTGACTTCCACACATGTGCAACAGGACACGGGCTCTCACACATGGACATGGTACTAAATAAATCATTAGAAGAAGGAAAGGTCAGCAGGGCGTGGTGGCGCACACCTTTAATCCTAGCACTTGGGAAGCAGAGGCAGGTGGATCTTTGTGAGTTCAAGGCCAGCCTGGTCTACAGAGTGAGTTCCAGGATAGCTGGGGCTACAGTGACCCTGTCTCGAAAAGATCAAAAAAAAAAGAAGGAAAGGTAATAATGAAACCCACTGTTTTGTAGGTTGATCTAATTTAAAAAAATAAAAATAAACAAACCCCCTCTTGAATACTTTCTGTTTCTTTTTTCTCTAAGGCTGGGCTGAGATTGTTTAACTCTGGGGTGTTGTATGGTATGCATTTGATTATACTGCTCAGAACTGTCAGGTTCCAAGTTCTCCTCACCTGAAATCTGTACCAGGGAGCTGTGACTTTATTCTTCCCCTGCCTAAAAACTGGGAGGAGTGAGCCAGATATGCTGGCTGACGCTCATAGAATCCCCAAACTCAGGAGGCTGTGGTAGGAGGATTGCCAAAGTCTGAGGCCAGCCTGGACTACACCGTGCGTTTCAAGCCAGCTAGGGTTATGTATTGAGACCTTGTCACAACGAATAAATGGAAAAGTGTTTTTATAGTCTTAGAACTGACCATTCCTGACCACTTTCCTCAACTCCAGCCTCTTTAGGATTGGCTCTTTTCTAAGGAAAATTCTCAGCTGGACTTTCAGGGGAAATTCTTCCTGATTCTGCTTGAGACTCAACACTCTAGGTGAGGGCTCAGTCTCGCCACTGAGTCTTCAGTGAGGACTAATAAATTGGGAGGAGTCTTGCTGAGTGACAGGACAGGTGGGAGGGGGATATTGTGGGAACAGTCCACCACACCCAGATTTGTACCTTACCCCAGTCCTGACCTGCTGCACTTCAGACATGCTGAGGACCAGCTCAGACCCACATGGAGCTTATTAACCCCTCACTGGGAGACTCCTTACTGAGTCTGGTCCTTTGCAACACTGGGGGAAAAGGGGCAGTCACCCGTCACCCCCAAAGCAGTCCGGATGGCCATTCTGGGTCTGGGGCTTAGGATCATCCAGGTGTTGTGTGTGATGTGTAGACATCCTTACTCTATGCTCTCCGCTGCCCAAGTGAGCCTGGTCTTCCCATACTCCCAGTTGGATGTAGTTGGCTCTTCCTCTGCCGCAATCCTATTCCCAAAGGCTGACAGGCCCTGCGATGGACCAAGATGGCCTCTTTTTTTGGGGGGTGTATCTTTTTGAGACAGGGTCTTCCTATAGCCCCAGCTGGCCTGGAACTCACTTTGTAGACCAGGCTGGCCTGGAACACAGAGATCCACCTGCCTCTGCCTCCTGAGTGCTAGGATTAAAGGGGTGTGCCACCACTGCCCGAGTTAGCCCCAGGTTTAATTCCTCCTTTGGAGTGTGAGGTCTGCGACTTGCTTCTAACCAGCAGGATGTGGTAAAGGATATCACTCTTTGCTCATGCTGTGCAAAAGACTCATCCTTGATGAAGTTGAAGAGATAATTTGCCAGGCTACATGAGGCCTGTGGAGGGAGATAAGTTGCATGGGGTTCCTGGCAGCCTCTTGGGCCTGAAGGGTCTTCTTCTGAAAAATAGAAGGAAAAGGGAAACATTAGTCTTTTTTTTCTTTTTTCCTTTCTTTTCTTTTTTTTTTTTTTTTCTATTTTATTTTTGTTTTTTTGGTAAACAGTCTTATAATTGCAAAAGAATTGATTTCTGCCAACATCATCAATGAACTTTGAGGTAGATTCTTCTCTAGTTCAGCCTCCAGGTAAGAACATGGCCCAGCCATGCCTTCATTAGAGCTTGGTGAAACCACAGGCAGGGGAACCATGTGTGGGCTCCCGACCCACAGGAACTGTGATGTAACATGGGTGTCATTTTTTTAAGCTGCTAACTTTGTAGAAATTGGTTGCTCAGGAGTAGAACCTTGGCACACTGACTCTGCAGCCATCAAGTGATCCAGAAGATGGGTAGTCTCACATTGCGCATCTGTGGAGACATTCTTCCATCCCAGAGCACGTCTCTTTTGCCTGCTTCTAACAGCTGATTTGCAACATTGTAAGGGGGGCTGGCAAGTCTTAGCAGAGAGTGCCAGGGACTGAGGCTACCACTGTTCCTGTCCCTGCGCCCTAGATAAGAGTTCCCGCACGAGTCCATCCTAGAAGATCTTCATTCCCTGCTCCGAACAGATCTGCCACTCTGAATTTGGACTTAGCAAGCTGCTCATACACCTAGGTGACCTACTAGACTCAAGAGGCTTGGTACTCAGGGCTGTATGATGCTACCCTCAGCTCTCCTCCTGGGCTGGCCTCTTTATGCCAGCTGTGTGCAGAGGTCTGGAAAGCCCATGAAGAAACTGAGTTAGCTTGTGTGAAGGTCAGTGCCCTGTGGGACCCAGTGTATGTGGGATTTAGGTAGATGGTGTCTTGCTTTTTCAAATATGAAGAACTTTTAGGAGTGAATCAAAAGCCATGTGTTGGGGCTGGAGAGATGGCTCAGTGGTTAAGAGCACTGAATGCTCTTGTAGAGGACCTGGGTTCAAATCCCAGCATACAAATGATGGCTAACAACTGTCTTTAACTCCAGTTCCAGGAGATCCAATGTCCTTTGTGACCTCCGTAGGCACTGCAGGACATGGGTGCACTTATATACATGCAGGCAATACATTCATACACATAAAATATTTTTAAAAGTTTAAAAGCCATGCCCAGTACTCAGGAGGCAGAGGCAGGCAGATCTCTGTGAGTTCAAGGCCAGCCTGGTCTATATAGTGATCTCCAAGCCAGCTGGAGCTACAGGGAGACCTTGTCTCAAACAAACAAACAAACAAACAAACAAACAAACAAACAGTTTAAAAGCCATGTGTTTCTGTGGTGCTGTGGGGTTACCCTGGTCCACACACTGGTCACCAGCCTCTCAGTGCACGCAAGGCCATTTTGGATGCACTCAGCTGCAGGTGGAGGGAGGGAGAGGGAAAGGACTTGTAGCAGGTCAAAGAAAGACCTGGGAGTTAGGCTTCAGGGGACCAAATAACTCATTTATTGCAGGAGGTTAGGGTCTTTTATAGTAGCTTTGGCAGACTGCTAGCAAGGATAGGGTGAGAAGCTTACTGCACTTTTTACAATACTGCTTGTTTGTTTGGGTTTTGTTTGTTTGTTTGTTTTGAGACAGGGTCTCCCTTTAGTCCCAGCTGGTGTAGAGCTCACTATGTAGACCAGGCTGGCCTTGAACTCGCAGAGATCCGCTTGCCTCTGCCTCCTGAGTGCTGGGATTAAAGGCATGCACCACCACACCCAGCCTAAGCCTGGCCTAAGACGGTTCTTAGCCACTATGTGGGTGCTGGGAATCGAACCCAGGTCTTCTGCAAGAGCAGTCAGTTCTCTTAACTGCTAAGGCATCTCTCCAGCCCCCACAATACCATTTGTTTATGTGCTCTGGCAGAGGAACCATTTGGTTCCTAAGAGCAAGGTGTGCTTTTAGGAATGACAGGTTCAGGACTGTTACACCCTATATCAAAAACTCCCCGAGGGGAGCAAGCCAGTAAGCAGCATTCCTCCATGGCCTGTACTTCAGCTCCTGCCTCTAGGTTCCTGCCCTGAGTTCCTACCTCAGACTCCCTGAGTGATGAACTGTAACCCAGGAGATGTGAGCCGAATAAACCCTTTCCTCCCCAAGTTGGTAGTGGTCAGAGTGTCTTGTCACAGCAATTCAAAGGAAACTAGAACAGAAATTGGTACCAGAGAGCGGGCTATTGCTGTGACAGACCTGACCTTGGTGTTTGGGGGGAGGATTGTGAAAGTATTTGGAACTTTGGGCTGGGAAGATCATTGAGTACCTAGAGTTCGTTGCTGTGGAACTTGGAGCAGTTATGCTGAAAGAGCTGTAGATGATGGAGGCCTGGCTTGTGAAGCTTCAAAGGGAAGCAGAGACCATCAGGGCTGTTTGTTTATTTTCAAATTGAGAATCTGTGGGTTCTGGTCAGTTGGGGCTGTAAGTAACAAGAGACCAGAACCTGAACTGAAACTTTTGTTGTACTGGGACAATGATGCTGGTTAGCTGAGGCTGAAAAATCAGCTGTAAGTAACAAGAGACCAGCATTACTGTGGTGAAACCTTCTGGGAAGAATTTCTTCAGGGTCAGCACACAGAAGCTGTGATTCAGAGGGGGCCCAACCCTCCACCTCAAGCCAGAACCAGGATTTGGTAATATGTAAGAGTCTCCTATATGGTTCTGGTGTTGAAACGTGAAGGGGTCACAGAGAGCAGCCGAGGCTTGGCACTGTGAGAGGCCAGGAAAGACCATTGGTGAAAGTGCACCCTCGGTTGCAGTGAAGACCCCAGGATTGCAGAGGTCATGGAGAGAAGCTGAGGCTTTGCACCAGGAGAGGTCAAGCTGCCTCAGTTTCAGTAGAGACTCCAGCTTTTTGGAGATGCGGGGACCATGGGATGACCACCAAGAGCAGCGGCAGGTGTGGAATGGAGTTGGCCTGGGCCTGCAAAATGAGCTGTGTGTGCCACGGACAGCAGAGTCAGAGAGGGGGAGCTGCCGAAACCCTTTGGAGCCCAGAAGATCGTGAGTGAATCCTAGGTGTCCAGCCTTGAGCTACTTTGCTGGACTTAGGTTTTGCTTAGGTTTGCCTGATTCTTCCCTATGAAACAAGACAGTACTTGTTTTGGATTTTACAGGAGCCCACAGTTAAGAGACTTTTAACAAACTGTGAATTTTTAAGTGTTTGGACTTTTTAAGAACTGTGAGGCTTTTAATGTTGTACTGTCTTATGTCGTGATTATTTTTAACATCATATCTTGAGGATAAGAAATGGAAAAGTAGCCGGGCGTGGTGGCGCACACCTTTAATCCTAGCACTTGGGAGGCAGAGGCAGGTGGATCTTTGTGAGTTCAAGGCCAGCCTGGTCTACAGAGTGAGTTCCAGGACAGCTGGGGCTACAGGGAGAACCTGTCTTGAAAAGACCAAAAAAAAAAAAAAAAAAGAAATGGAAAAGTGATGATTTAATAATTTTGTGTTTTGTGTGTCAAGTTGACAAGGGGTCAATTGTGCTGGATAGCTTTAGTGTCAACTTGACACACCTGAGTTGAGGGAGCCTCAATTGGGGAATTGGCTCCATTGGACTGGCCTGTGGCCACATCTGTGGAGTATTGTCTTGATTGTTGAGTAATGTGGGAGGGCCCAGCCCACTATGGGTGGTGCCATCCTGGGCAGGTTGTTATGTATAGTATAAGAAAGCAGGCTGGGGGGCTAGAGAGATGGCTCAGTGGTTAAGAGCACCAACTGCTCTTGCGGAGGATCTGGGTTCGATTCCCAGCACCCACATGGCAGCTAAGAACCGTCTTTAACTCCAGTTCCAGGGGAATCTGATGCCCTCTTCTGACCTCCATGGCATTGCACAACATGGGTGCACCAACACTCATACACATAAAAAAATAATAAATAAAAAATATTAAAAACAAATAAAGTAGGCTGGAAGCCCAGCATGGTGGCACACGCCTTTAATCCCAGCACTCAGGAGGCAGAGGCAGGTGCATCTCTGTGAGTTCCAGACCAGCCTGGTCTACAGAGTGAGTTCCAGACCAGCCTAGTCTACAGAGTGAGTTCCAGGCCAAGTAGGGTTATAGCGAGACCCTGTCTCAAAAAGAAAGCAGGCTGGACATGGGTCAGGGGAGCAAGCTAGTAAGCAGCATTCCTCTGTGGCCTGTGCTTCAGCTCCCGCCTCCAGGTTCCTGCCCTGAGTGCCTACCTTGGGCTCCCTGAGTGATGAACTGTAACCCAGGAGATGTGAGCCGAATAAACCCTTTCCTCCCCATTAAAAAACAAACAAACAAACAAACAAACAAACAAACAAACAAACCACCTCCCCGGGGGATGGGCTGCAGGCACCGGATGATCTAAGCGGCAAGTAGGGGCAGGCTCTTGTTACAAACAAACAAGCAAACAAACAACCTCCCCGGGGGATGGGCTGCAGGCACTGAATCTACGCGGCAAGTAGGGGCAGGCTGTTGTTCCCCGGCCTTGGCAGGTTGTCAGGGCAAAGCCAGCTTGCTTACTGCTCAGCCAATATGGAATATCAGGCCCCACAGCTCCCCCTTTGCTTTTATTATTAAAATGGGGAGGTGTCATCATATTCTTCAAGTGGGTGTTCAGGAATGGCCTGACACTGAACCAAGACATTCTGGGTTGCTGCCTCAGCAAGGTTGTTAATTTGGTTCTTTTTTTTTTGGTCTTTTTGAGACAGGGTCTCCCTGTAGTCCCAGCTGTCCTGGAACTCACTCTGTAGACCAGGCTGGTCTCGAACTCACAAAGATCCACCTGCCTCTGCCTCCCGAGTGCTAAGATTAAAGGCGTGTGCCACCACGCCTGGCAAGTCATTACTTTTTTTTAGGTGTGCGTCACCACACCTAGCTTAAAGGAAGTTCTTAGCCGCCATGTGGGTGCTGGGAATCGAACCAGGGTCCTCTGGAAGAGCACTGGAGCTCTTAACCACTGAGTCATCTCTCCAGCCCCAGTTAATTTGGTTTTTAAGGAACTGGAAAACACAGGGGGCAATTGCTAAGAGCACTCCTAGGGTAAGAGAAGTGGTCCTATGACAGGGCCATCCATGTGATGAAAGGGTTGGAGAACCAGGAGACAGATGATAAGGGGGCTTTGGCACTAACCCAGACACATAGACATAAAAGCAACATTCCCCCCTCAAAAGATGGAGGGTCAGTCATTAAGTATTTATTTGTATCTAATTTTACACAGATGGTGATTTTAGCTGTACCCCAGAGTCTCAAGTCTGGCTGGAAAAGCCTGTACATATAATTATGTTGATGAAATAAAGTCCAGTTTGTATTTGTTGTGATTTCACAACTATCTCCTTAGTCTCTGACACGTTTCCTCTTCAGCAAGTAGCCCCTAGGCCTTGGAGCAGAAGGGGGAAGAGTGGGTGAAAAGTGGAACAGTCCATCCTTTCCGTGAAGTGACACTGTAGACTTTCGGGTCTGTTCCAGCTTTTCTTCCAACAGGTTGGCCGTTCATCCAGGGGTTTCTTTTGTAATTCTACTGATCAAATATAAATAGTAAAAGCACAGGCACTTATGCAAACATCAATTTTCATAATAGGTTGTGTTATGGGCACAGGCATAGATGTTTAGAAATACCATCATCCTTCACATTAGAGTATTTTTTTCTAGAAATAACACTGCTTATCATAAACACATTTTAATACATGAATGGATAAAGGCTAATTAAAGTCCTATTTAAGAATAAAATATCTTATCCCTTTAATATCAAATCTGAAAAGTAAAATAATACACCAAAGCATGAATGAGGGGCATTAGATTAGAGGCTCATTTGGTATTTGGGTTTTTACCCATGGCCCTTTTATATTTCTCTATCCTTGATAGCCTCATTGGGCTGACTTTTGGCTGTGGTTAAAAACACCTGTTTTTTTCTTTACTGACACCAGTTGGCTGCTGGGGGAGGCCCCAGCCAGGTAGAACCATTTCCATTTTTAGTAAGATTTTTTTCAGTAAAGAAAGGTATTATGTTTAACTTGGGTGGTTCATACCCAATTTTTAAACAGTTCTTACTTTTGGTATACTTTTTGTGAACTGTTTTCCAGGTTCCAAAGCCCTTTTGGAGGCTTAAAATTTTTTTTTAAATTTTATTTCTTTTTTTTTTTATGTGTATGAATGTACTGTCTGCATGCAGTTGTGTGCACCGTGTTGTGCAAAGCTGTGGAGTTCGGAAGATGCTGTCAGATTCCCCTGGAACTGGAGTTAAAGATGGTTCTCAGCCACCATGTGGGTGCTGGGGATTGAACCCAGGTCCTCTACAAGAGCAGTCAGCGCTCTTAACCACTAGTCCATCTCTCCAGCCCCATGGAGGCTTTTATTATAGAACCTGGCTTTGACACTTTTATTTAATGTTCTTGGGGAATAAAAAGTATCCCTCCAAGAGATCTCATGTCTATTAATCAAAGAGAGAAGTCAAGCATTTCCAGTAAGGAGTCACTGTCATAATTGACTCCTGGGCTGGAGAGAAGGCTCAGTGGTTAAGAGCACCAACTGCTTCTGCAGAGGACCCAGGTTTGATTCCCAGCACCCGCATGGCATCTAACAACTGTGTTTAACTCCAGTTTCAGGGGAATCCAACGCCCTCTTCTGACTTCTGTGGCATTGTACAACATGGGTACACCAACCTACATGCAGACAGTACACTCAATACACATAGAAAATAATGAATAAAACATTTTTTAAAAATTGACTCCTATCCCAGAGAGAGGCCAGCTGAGGTACCCATGCATCACCCTGTGTGTTGGTTCCCTGTGAAGTGGTCTTTTCTCAGACTTTTTCCATTTTTCTTGATGTCTAGATGGACAAATCCCCCCCCCTTTTTTTTGTCTTTTTGAGATAGGGTCTCTCTGTAGATCCAGCTGTCCTAGAACTCACTCTGTAGACCAGGCTGGCCTTGAATTCACAGAGATCTACCTGCCTCTGCCTCCCAAGTGCTAGGATTAAAGGTGTGCACCACCATGCCCTGCAGACAAATCCCTTTTTTAATATAGTTAGTAAAGGATTGGGGTTGTTGTTTTTTATTTTAAAATTGAAAAATTGACAAAAGATTTAGAGTAGTGAGTTTTCTGTATCCTGGAAGGAGTCATATTAATCTCTCCCTTTTTGTAATAGGCAAATGGATAAGACTTTTACATTTTTAATTTATGTTTTTTTTTAGTCTTTTTCGAGACAGGGTCTTCTTGTAGCCCCAGCTGTCCTGGAACTCACTCTGTAGACCAGGCTGGCCTTGAACTTACAAAGATCCTCCTGCCTCTGCTTCCCAAGTGCTAGGATTAGAGGCATGTGCCACCACACCTGGCTAATTTATGATTTTTAAAATCATAAAAGTTAGGGCTGGAGAGATGGCCTAGTGGTTAAGAGCACCGACTGCTCTTGCAGAGGACCCAGGTTCAAACCCCAGCACCCACATGGCAGTTGAGAACCGTCTGTAACTCCAATTCCAGGAGAACTCCAGTTCCAGGGGAATCTGACACCCTCTTCTGACCTCCGTGGCATTGCATGACACGGGTGCACAAACCTACATGCAGACAGTACATTCATACACATAAAAATGAATAAATAAATAAAATAATAAAAGTTGTACTACATACCCAAACAGAAGCCAAGTTGTAGAGGTCCATTGAATCCATTTAAGCTGTCTCTTATTGGACTGTATACTGTAAACCCCAGTCTTTTAGGGCCAAGTTATTTTGTAGACAAAAGAAATGTTACAGGTAATATTATACAATACAGAAAAATATAGGGAACACTTACATACATTAATCCCAAAGTTGTCACTGAAAAATCTAGTATAAATTAGGAGTAAAACATATTTTTTAATTTTTATTTATTTATTATTTTTTATGTGTATGAGTGTACTGTCTGCATATAGGTTGGTGCACCTGTATTGTACAATGCCACGGAGGTCAGAAGAGGGCATTAGATTCCCCTGGAACTGGAATCAAAGACAGTTCTTAGCTTCCTTCATGTGGGTGCTAGGAATTGTACCTGGGTCCTCTGCAAGAGCAGTCAGTACTCTTAACCACTGAACCATCTCTCTTGCCCCAGAAATAAAACATAGTAATAACAACTTGTATCCCCAATTAGAGTGTATTACTAATCTTTTATGTTAATATTTGACCAATTTTGCTTAATATACATATTTTAATTTTTAATACCATATAATGTGTAAACAAAGTTTGGGCAAAAATTGAACATTATTTAGATAAACCTTGACTAGACATACATTGTGTTTTTTTTTGTTTGTTTGTTTGTTTTTTTGTCTTTTTGAGACAGGGTCTCCCTGTAGCCCCAGCTGTCCTGGAACTCACTCTGTAGACCAGGCTGGCCTGGAACTCACAAAGATCCGCCTGCCTCTGCCTCCCAAGTGCTAGGATTAAAGGCGTGCGCCACCACGCCCGGCCATACATTGTGTTTTTAAAATTACTTGATTGAACTATGACCCTAGAGAAATAGCTTATTTATATAATTTTTTTTTTTTGTCATTTTTGAGACAGGGTCTCCCTGTAGCTTTGGCTGTCCTAGAACTCACTCTGTAGACCAGGCTGGCCTTAAACTCACAGAGATCTGCCTGCCTCTGCCTCCCAAGTGCTAGGATTAAAGGTGTGTACCACCACACCCAATGCTTATTTATATAATTTAAAATTTTATTGATTACAATCCCTTGATATATTATTTTAAAGCATAAACTCTATAAAGTAGGTTTTAAAAATTAACTTATATTTTTAAAATGTAAAGGACTCATCCTTCACATTAGAGTTTTTTTCTCAGAAATTAACAACCAGTCTATCATAAACACATTTTAGTACGATGAATGATAAGGCTAATTAAAGTACTCATTTGATTGAAAGACAATAAAATATCTTTATCCCTTTAATATCCAATCTGGAAAGTAATAATAATACACCAAAAGCCAATTGAATGAGGGGGCATAATTGAGGCTCATTTAGGTATTTTGGTTAGTTGTCTTTTTTTAACCCGAGTTGCCCTTTTATATTTCTCTATCCTGATAAGCCTCATTGGGCTGTGACATTCTTGGCTGTGTTTTAAAAAAACACCTGTTTTTGGGGCTGGAGAGATAGCCTAGCGGGTTTAAGAGCACGACGCTCTTTGCCAGAGGACCCGCGGTTGGTCTCGATCCCCAGCACACACCATGGCGGCTAAGAACCGTCTGAACTCCAATTCCAGGGGAGAACTCCAGTTCAGAAATCCCGAGACCCTCTTCTGACCTCCGCGGCGGCATTTGCACGACACCCGGCCGGTGCACAGACCCTGCATGCACAGATCATTCATACACAAGTGATACAAAAATAAACTAAATAAAAAAAAAAAAAAAAAAAAAAAGAACCCTGTTTTTTCTACTGACACAGTTGGCTGCTGGGGGAGGACCCCAGCCAGGAGATAACATTCCCATTTTTCAATAGAGATTTTTTTAAGTACCAAGGTAAAGGTTATTATGTTAACTTGGGTGGTCTTATACCCAAATTTTTAAAACAGTTCTTACTTTATTGGTATACTTTGTGAACTGTTTTTCCAAGTTTCCAAAGCCCCTTTTGGGCGAGAAGGCTTAAAATTTTGTTTTTTAATTTATATTTCTTTTTTTTTTATGTGTAATGAATGTACTGTCTGCATTGCAGCTTGTGCACCCGTGTTGTGCAAAGCTGTGGAGTTCGGAAGATGCTGTCAGATTCCCCTGAACTGGGAGTTAAGATGGTTCTCAGCCACCATGTGGTTGCTGGGGATTGAACCCAGGCCTCTACAAGAGCAGTCAGCGCTCTTAACCACTAGGCCATCTCTCCAGCCCCATGGAGGCTTTTTATATAGAACCTGGCTTGACACTTTTAAGTTTAATGCTTGGGAATATAAAAGTATCCCTCCAAGAGATCTCATGCTTATTAATCAAAAGAGAGAAAGTCAAGCATTTCCAGTAAGGAGTCACTGTCATAATTGACTCCTGGGCTGGAGAGAAGGCTCAGTGGTTAAGAGCGACCAACTGCTCTGCAGAGGACCCAGGTGATTCCCAGCACCCGCATGGGATCTAACAAACTGTGTTTAACTCCAGTTCAGGGGAATCCAACGCCCTCTTCGTGACTTCTGTGGCATTGTACAACAATGGGTACACCAACCTACTAATGCAGACAGTACACTCAAACTACACATGAAAAAATAATGAAAACTAAAAATTGACTCCTATCCCAGAGAGAGGCCAGCTGAGGTACCCATGCATCACCCTGTGTGTTGGTCCCTGTGAAGTGGTCTTTTCTCAGAACTTTTTCTTTTTTCTTGATGTCTAGATGGACAAATCCCCCCCCCCCCTTTTTTTGTCTTTTTGAGATAGGGTCTCTCTTGTAGATCCAGCTGGTCCTAGAACTCATCTGTAGACCAGGCTGGCCTGAATTCACAGAGATCTACCTGCCTCTGCCTCCCAAGTGCTAGGATTAAAGGTGTCACCACCATGCCCTGCCAGACAAATCCTTTTTTTAAATATATTATAAAATTGTTTGTTTTTATTTAAAATTTGAAAAAATTGACAAAGATTTAGAGAGTTAGTGAGTTTTCGTGTATCCTGGAAGGAGTCATATTAATCTCTCCCTTTTTGAATAGGCAAATGGATAAGACTTTTACATTTTTTAATTTATGTTTTTTTTAGTCTTTTTTCGAGACGACAGGGTCTTCTTGTAGCCCCAGCTGTCTGGAACTCCTCTGTATAGACCAGGCTGGCCTTGAACTTACAAAGATTCCTCCTGCCTCTGCTTCCCAAGTGCTAGGATTTTTGCCACCACACCTGGCTAATTTATGATTTTTAAAATCATAAAAGTTAGGGCTGGAGAGATGGCCTAGTGGTTAAGAGCACCGACTTGCTTTTGCAGAGGACCCAGTTCAAAACCCCAGCACCCACAATTGGCAGTGAGAACCGTCTGTAACTCCATTCAGGAGAACTCCAGTTCCAAGGGGATCTGACACCCTCTTCTGACCTCCGTGGCATTGCATTGACACGGGTGCACAAACTCTACATGCAGACAGTACATTCATACACATAAAAATGATAAAATAAATAAAATCATAAAAGTTGTACTACATACCCAAACAGAAGCCAAGTTGTAGAGGTCCATTGAATCCATTTAAGACTGTCTCTTATTGGACTGGGTTAATGAAACCCCAGCTTTTTAGGGCCAAATTATTTTGTAGACAAAAGAAAAGTTACAGGTAATATTATACAATACAGAAAATATGGAACAACTTACTATACATTAATCCCAAAGTTGTCACTGAAAAATCTAGTATAAATATAGAAAAACATATTTTTTAATTTTTATTTATTTATTATTTTTTATTGTTGTATAGTACTGTCTGCATATAGGTTGGTGCACCGTTATTGTACAATGCCCACGGAGGTCAGAAGAGCATTAGATTTCCCCTGGAACTGGAATCAAAAGACAGTTCTTAGTTCCTTCAGTGGGTGCTGGAAATGTACCTGGGTCCTCTGCAGAGCCACAGTACTCTTAACCACTGAACCATCCTCTTGCCCCAGAAATAAAACATAGTAAATAACAACTTGTATCCCCAATTAGAGATGTATACTAATCTTTTAGTTTAATTTGACCAATTTTGCTTAATATACATATATTTATAATTTTTATGACCATATAATGTTTAAACAAATGTTTTGGGCAAAAATTGAACATTTATTTAGATAAACCTTGACTAGACATACATTGTGTTTTTTTTTGTTTTGTTTGTTTGTTTTTTTTTGTCTTTTTGGACAGGGTCTCCCTGTAGCCCCAGCTGTCCTGGAACTCACTCTGTAGACCAGGCTGGCCTGAACTCACAAAGATCCGCTGCCTCTGCCTCCCAAGTGCTAGGATTAAAGCGTGCGCCACCACGCTCGGCCATTACATTGTGTTTTTTAAAATTACTTGATTGAACTATGACCCTAGAGAAATACGCTTATTATATTAATTTTTTTTTTTTTTTTGTCATTTTGAGACAGGTTCTCCCTTAGCTTTGGCTGTCCTAGAACTCACTCTGTAGACCAGGCTGGCCTTAAACTCACAAGATCTGCTGCCTCCTCGCCTCCCAAGTGCTAGGATTAAGGTGGTAGTTAGTCACTCAACCATTCCTAAGTCATTACTGTTATATTATATTTAAAATTTTATAAATACTTTTAATTTTTTAAACAAAATTAATAAAATTAACTTATTATTTTATAAAATGTAAAGGACTTCATTACACTCTTATGGGAATCCGTCTTAGTTGTTGGCAGAGCATAACCAGTAGATGCGCATATACCCAGTAAAACTCAAATTGTTATTATATATTTTATAATTTTTACTTACCCTTATAATAATTAATTATCTGTTAGTTGTTTGATTAATTAATCTAGACCTGAGTTTGGGAGAAAAGGGTCGGCTTTTAGAGTTAGTCTTTACTGAATTTAAACAGTAAATCCTTATTATTAAGTATGAGTTTATACACTTAGGCAGTTCCATAAAATAAATATTGTGGTTAGGCACAATGTCATGACAAACTAATTTCAAAACCAAAACCTTAGAGCATTTTTAGAAATGTAGTAAATATTCCTAAGTGGGTTTCCAACTTAATAAGAGATAGAAAAATGGCATGGGCTGGACTATAAAGTAGATTATACCTGGACTTGTGTGTATGTGTGTTTCTGTGTGATTCTTGGACCCTTACAGGTCTAAAGGTAGTTATTTCGAACGCATTACATCTGTCTATTTTTAGGAAGCCTATTTAAGAAAGCAAACATTTGTCAATAAACCTTTGATACAGAAGGGTAGAATTAAATCCTTGGAAGTCTGAAACTGAAAAGTAATTAAAACAACCTGGAAAAGAATACTTCACCCTTTTTTTTTTTTTTTTTTTTTTTTTTTTTTTTGGTCTTTTCGAGACAGGGGTCTCCCTGTACCCCAGCTGTTCCTGGAACTCACTCTGTAGACCAGGCTAGACTTGAACTCACAAAGATCCACCTGCCTCTGCCTTCCCGGAGCTATTAAGTAAAGGAATTTCGTAGCACTGAGAGATAAGTTTGAACATAGTAGGAAGGGAATTTTGGAATTCTGAAGAACAAAGAGAAGTTAAATTTTGAAGTTTTAGAAAAGAATTTACATGATAATTGGATAGTGAAAATGTTGTACACTTATACAATGCAGTTTGATGCAGCAGTAAAGAAAGATAACATCATGAAACTTACAGGTAAATGGATGGAGCTAGAAGCTGTTATGTTAAGTGGAGTAACACAATGTCAGAAAAACAAACAACATTTGATGTCCCTCATTAGTGGATCCTAGCTCCAAATCCTTGTATGTAAGTCAAAGTGGGTAAAAACAATACCACATTGACTGATAGTACTAGAGACATAGTTTGAAGTTTATGTCTTTTTCCCTCAGTTCTAAGATTTACGAGAAATAGTAAATCTCTTTTTTAAAGGTATATTAAAACAGCCAGGTGTGGTGGCGCATGCCTTTAATCCCAGCACTTGGAAGGTAGAGGGTGGGTGGATCTCTGTGAGTTAAGGCCAGCTTGGTCTACAGGAGCAGCTTCAGGACAGCTGGGACCAAAGGAGGACCCTGCCTCAAAAATACCAAAAAAAAGTATATTAAAACATACATCAACTTGCAATGTAATTAAGAATATAAAGTTATCTTGCTGGTGTGTGGTGGTGCATGCCTTTAATCCTAGCACTCAGGAGGCAGAGGCAGGTGGGATCTTCGTGAGTTCAATGCCATGCCTGGTTTACAGAGTTGATTCCAGGACAGCTGGGGCTACAGGGAGACCTTGTCTGAACAAGACCAAAAAAAAAAAAAAAAATAAATAAATAAATAAAATAATAAGAAAAAAATAAAAAAAATAAAATAAAGTTATCTTTCTTCTTCCTGCATGTAACTTTACTGCTAAAATTTGAATCCCTAAACATGTTTTGGAATTACCTATAGTTTATTTTCGAACTTTGTCATTTTGGTATATGAGTGGAGATGACATAGGCATTATTTAGAATAATAAAGGGGAAGGAAAAAAAAAAAAAATGACTTGTTCAAAGAAACTGACCAAGGGGCTGGAGAGATGGCCTAGCGGGTTTAAGAGCGCCCACCGGCTCTTCAGAGAACCCGGGGTTCGATCCCCAGCACCCACATGGCGGCTGAGAACTTCTGTAAACCTCTAATTCCAGGAGAACTCCAGTCCCAGGGGAATCCGGAGACCCTCTTCTGACCTCCGCGGCATTGCACGACACTGGTGCACAAACTTGCATGCAGACAGTACATTCATTACACATACAGAAATAAATAAAAATTAATAAAAAAATTTAAAAAAAAAGAACTGACCAAAACAGTAAACTTCTGTTTCAAAAGTTAAAAAAAAAAGCCTGAGAAAAGGATGCAAGGCGGGACTAAATATATACGGCAGGATGCATGACTTATGGTGGGGGGCATGGATGCAGGAACAGGCCCAAATATGATTAAGAAATGTCGTATGAAATACACAAATGCTCAATAAAAAATTAAGGAAAATAAGAAACCAATAATGGAAAAAGTAGACTAAACACATCAAGATACAGGCATAAGAATTTTTTTTTTCTACAAAGGATTCTAAGAGCACAGAAAATAAGTATAAGAATTGACAATGGGAGGGGCTGGAGAGATGGCCTAGTGGTTAAGAGCACCGACTGCTCTTTGCAGAGGACCTGGGTTTCGATCCAGCACCCACATGGCAGCTGATTAACTGTCTTTGACTCCAGTTCCAGGGGAATCCAACACCCTTTTCTGACTCCCACGGCATTGCACGGACACAGGTGCACAGACCTGCATGCAGACATATATTCAAACACATAAAAAAAAAATAAATAATTTTTTTTAAATGAAAACTTTTCTTTTTTTAATTTTTTTTTTTATTTATTTCTGTATGTTATAATGTACTGTCTGCATGCAAGTCTGTGTCACCGTGTCGTGCAACGCCGCGGAGGTCAGACAAGAGGGTCTCGGATTCCCCTGGGACTGGAGTTCTCCTGGAATTGGAGCTTCCAGATGGTTCTCCAGCCGCCATGTGGTGCTGGGGATAGAAACCCCGGTCCTCTGTAAGAGCGGTCGGCACTCTTAACCGCTAGGCCATCTTCTCCAGCCCCAAATAAATACTAATTTTTTAAAAAAATTAAAAAAAAAAAAAGAATGTGACAATGGGATTACGTTAAAAAAATTTTTTTTTTTAATTTTAATTTATTTCTGTATGTGTATGAATGTACTGTCTGCATGCAGTCTGTGCACCCATGTCGTGCAACGCCGCGGAGGTCAGAAAGAGGTGTCCTCGGATTCCTCTGGAACTGGAGTTCTCCTGGAATGGAGCTTCAGACGGTTCTCAGCCGCCATGTGGGTGCTGGGGATCGAAACCTGGGTCCTCTGTAAGGGCGGTCGGCGCTCTTAACCGCTAGGCCATCTCTCCAGCCCCTACATTAAAAAATTTTTAAAGCTTTGTACAACCAAGGAAGCAATTGTCTGAGTAAGGAGATAGCCTGCCAGGCTGGTGGTGCACGCCTTTATTCCCAGCACTCCAGAGGCGGAAGCAGGTGGAGTTGAGCGCTCTGCCCTGGTGGCCTATGATGATTGTAGCTGTACACACATTTGTTAAACTTGAGACATCTCCAGCTTTTGGCTGGAAGAAGAAAATGGCCCACACAGTTTGGAAGGGTTCAGGGAAGGGGTTGGGGGCAGAGAAATGGGGTCAGGCAACTGGTTCTGGGTCCAACCCCGTCTGTAACAGGCGCTGGTTTTGCCCAGGTTTGTGAATCTCCTGTCTGTTTAGTGAGGAGGGGAAAAAGCCAAAGCACTGTGTCTTAGGGTCAACTGGGTGTGGACTCTCCAGCTCTTAAGGAATGTGTTCTAAAGTCCTTAGTGTGCCCAGTCTGTGTGTCCTATTTGATGTGTGGGGAATTACCCATCGATAGAAAAGGAAAGGGGCTGCGAGAGATGGCTTCAGCGTTAAGAGCACCAACTGCCTTGCAGAGGACCCAGTTCGAGTCCAGCACCCAACATGGTGGCTAGAACCATTCTAACTCATGAACTCCATTCCAGGGAATCTGATGCCCCTCTTCTGACCGTCCCGTGGGCATTGCACGACACGGGTGCCACAAAGCTACATCAGACAGCACACTCAATACACATATAAAAATAATAAATTAAAAAAAATTAATTTTTTTAAAGCCAGGTGTGGCTGGCGACGCCTTTAATCCTAGCACTTGGGAGGACAGAGGCACGGTGCGTTCTTTGTGACGTTCCAGTCAGGCCAAGCCTGATGTTCGGTCTACATAGCGAAGCTACCAGGACTGGTAACAGGCCTGGTTCTCAAAAAGACGCCCAAAAATGAAAATAATAAAAGAGAAAAGGAAAACCCCTTAGTGGTGGAGAGGGACAGATAGGGCATAGGTGCCTGATATCCTAATCCACCAAGGAAAGGGGAGAAAAAGATTAGAACTCTGTAGACCTGGAAGTTGGGCTTCAGGGGACCAAATAACTCATGTTTATTAGAGTTCTAGGTTCTAAAAAAAAATTCTTTTTTAAATTTATTTTTGTGTATGCAGTGTACCTGTCTCTGCCATGTTAGGTTGGTTGCACCGCATCTGCAATGCCACGGAGGTAGGAAGAGGGGTTGTCAGATTCTCCTGGAACTTGAGTTGAAAGACAGTTCTTCAGCTGCCATGTGGGTGCTGCAGGATGCCACCCGGGTCCTCTGCAAGAGCAGTCAAGACGCGTCGTCTTTACAGGCCTACTTCTCCCAGCCCAAGTTTAGGCTTTTTTAAAATAGTATGCTTGTGTGGACTTCAGCAAGCGATCGGGGGTAGACGGTACAAGGAAAATTTACACTGCAGTTTTTTTTGTTTTGGTTTTGTTTTAACTTTTATTTTATTATATTTATTATTTGATTTATTTATTTGTAGTGAATGTACTTGTCGTGCATGCTAGGGTTTCGTGCACTCCGTGTGTGCAATGCCGCAAGGTCAGAAGAGGGTGTCAGATTCCCCTGGAACTGGAAGTTTCTCCTGGAATTGGAGTTTACAGATAGTTCTCAGCGCCCATGTGGATGCTGGGATCAAACCCGGGTCTTTGAAGAGCATCGTGCTTCTTAACCGCTAGCCATCTCTCCAGCCCCATGCAGTTTTTATAACACCATTTGTTTGTGCGATCTGGCAGAGGTGCCATTTGTTCCTGAGACCAAGGTGTGCTTTTACTAAGTGGCAGGTTCAAACCCAGGCATAGTTGAGGTGGCGTATGCCTTTGAATGCCTAGCCTCGGGAGAGCTGAGGCAGGTGCGATCTCTGTTGAGTTCAATGCCAGCCTGCATTCTACAGAAACGAGTCCCAGGGCTAGTTGGCGGCCTAATGGGAGACCCTGTCTCAAAAAGTACCAAAAAAAAAAAAAAAAAAATACTGAGTAGTAGTCAACATGCTGTTGCGGAATTACACCCTATGTCAAAACTCCCAGGGCAATGGGCTCCAGACCTGACGTCCTAGGCCAAGATCATAAATCCACACAGGCTGGGGGCAGGCTTCAGGTTCCCCAGCCTTCTGCGAGGTTGTCAGGCCAAAGCCAGCTGGCTTACTGCTCAGCCAATAAGGAATACCAGGGCACTCGGAGAGGAACGGCAGGTGATCTTTGTGAGTTCAAGGCCAGCTCTGGTCTACAGAGTGAGTTCCAGGCCAGCTGGAAGCTACAGGAAGACCCTGCTCTCGAAAAGACAAAAAAAAAAAAAAAAGGAATACCAGGCCCACGTGTTTTACGTACCCAGTGCCTAGAGACAGTTTCTGCTGTATCGTGGGAGCTCAGTAAACATTTCTTAGGCATACAGAACGTAACTACTCACTACATGTCTTTAGACGATCCTGATGTTATTTCTAGGGCCTGTGATGAGTGCCAGATTAAAGGTGATAATGGCCCTGTCTTCTCTGCTGCTGCGATTTTTCTTGCCTGCAACATGAACCAGCATCTAGGTATGCACCATCATGCATCAGGGGCTACACAGAGGCTGCCTCCAGGACGCAGGCAACAAAAGCAGACAAGGCAGTCTGGGTTGTCTGACTTAGAAAGTCTGAGAGCTGTGCACTGAGGCTTGAGCTTCCTTTTTGCCTGTGGTAAGTGGCGCAAGTGCAAGGTGTAGCAACTTGCCTTTCTCCATGAAGAGGACATCTCCATATTCTCCAGACACCGGAAACTTCACTGGATTGGTAGGTTCCTGATTTTTGTGGTCATATTTCACTTTCTGAGTCTCATGTTTCTAAATCATTTGCTACTTCTTGCTTAATATTACAAACTTAGCAAGGAAAGAGTATGTTTCCTAGACTCAGTGCAGTCAGAATTTCTCTAGAATGTGTCATGGTAGAGGAGAGCTGACTTATCCTAGGACAGGACTGTGAAAGGATACTGTTGGCCCTTCTAGGTAAAAGCAATCTATGCCTGGCTAGCCTCTGCAAATTGATGTGAAAGAAAGATGCTTTAGATAGGTCTATGACTGCATGCCAACAGGCAGAGGCTACTGTCTTGCTGTAGTAAAGACACTACATTTATGATAGTACCTTAATCAAAGTCACCATCTGATTGACCTTATAATAATCCATGAGGAAAATTCATCTGGATTTTGCATAACCTCCACACACATGTTAAGCGGGGAAGTGACAGATATAACACCTTTATCTCTTAGTTGTTTGGCATTAACACAGATTTCTTTTTTCTTGTTTTTGTATTTTTTTTTTTTTTTTGGTCTTTTCGAGACAGGGTCTCCCTGTAGTCCCAGCTGTCCTGGAACTCACTCTGTCGACCAGGCTGGCCTTGAACTCACAAAGATCCGCCTGCCTTTGCCTCCCAAGTGCTAGGATTAAAAGCGTGCACCACCATGCCTGGCTTAATTAAAATTTTGCATATTTCATACACAGCATCTCAGTCAGTCTTAATCACCTTTGTACCTACTTCTCCACTGACACCTTCCACAGCCCCCTCCCCCGCCACTGGTATGCATACATCCTGTCATTTGTGTTAAGGCCTATTGTGCCAAATTAATCTCTCTGGCCATTCCTCAGTGCAAGTTCATCCACCGAGCTCTAGTCAGTTATCCAGAGTCCGAGCGGCTCTTCCTCCCCAGTAGTAATCAGCTGCAAGTATTTCTCCAGTTAAGATGTGGTTCTGCTGCCCATTTCCCCAGTTCCATGCTGGCTCCTGTGCATGCTGATACTGTTGCTGTTGGTTCATGTATCCAGGGTCCCAGGAGCTTGTAGGATTCTATTTCCGTATGGTCATGAATCACCTCCCTGGCTTTTACAATCTTTCTTCCCCCTCTTCCACAGAGGTCCTGGAGCCCTGGGTGAGTGAAGCTTACTATAGGAGACCTGTCCACGGACCCACACTCTGCAGACTCCAAATCTTCACGATTTGACCATTTATGACCTTTTGAGTTCCTGGACCCCTGTTGTATGAAGGAGCTTCATTAATGAGAATTAAAAGATTTGTTAGTGTCCTCTTGGTGTAGAGGTTGCATTGTAGGTGTACCACTTAGGCTTGGGCAATTCACAGACAATGTCTGTGTGTGACCATTTGTGGTGCTCTAATAGTCTTCATCTGGTGCAAAAGAAGCTTCTTTATTGAATGGTGTCTGGGATATTTGTATGGAAATATAAGGATATCTATTTTGCACTTAAAAAGTTACCTTAGCCTAGGGACATGAAAGCCTTTCTTTAAGATCTAGGACCTCCCCAGCCATGTATATCTCGCTATGTTCATGGTACCACACATGAGTTTCCTCCCATTGAGTGGGCTTTAAGTCCAATTATTTAGCCACTGATTGCCCCCAAGATAAAAGTGCCACTACTGTACCAATGTCATATGCTGTGCTGGACACTGACATGGATATGTGGCCTTAAAGCTGGTATTGGACCGCCAATTGCTGTTGTCTCTTAGGGGCTTGCACAGTGCTCTCCAAATCTATGAGAGCCAGCCTTCAGGGGACGTGGCTTTCAGGGACTTTCTGGCTCCATTGCTCCAAATCCGGTCTCTGAAGCATGTCCTGTCTTCAGCAATAGGTCTCACCTTCAGGTTCTGGGAAGCAATAGCCCATGGACTTTGGGGAGTCTCTTGGACTAGCCTGGCCAACACCTCACAGGAAGGTCTCTCCTGTCTGGTACTGTTTCTTGTGCAGCCTTCAGCTTATGCACATGGACTCATGTAGAGATACTGGATGTGTAATTTATCATTAGATTGTTAGACTAATATGATTCCTTCAAGTAATTTCTGGCATTATTTATTTATTATAATAATTCCTAGGCATTATTTATTTCCCCTCTCTCCCCTTCCATGTCTTCTCCATTTAAAGCATCCCTATTTTTCCCATTTCTCCCTAAATAATACCAGGCTCTTCTTGAGCTCCTTCTTTCTTTTTATCCCCAAATTTATTTCCTTTTTTTCTTTTTTCTTTTATTATTTTTTTATTTTTCCAAATTTCTTTCTTTTTTTTATTATTTTTTTTTAATTTTATTTATTTCGGTATGTATATCAATGTACTGTCTGCATGCAGGTTTGTGCACCCGTGTCGTGCAATGCCGCGGAGGTCAGAAGAGGGTCTCGGATTCCCCTGGAACTGGAGTTCTCCTGGAACTGGAGTTTCAGACGGCTCTCGGCCGCCATGTGGGTGCTGGGGATCGAACCCGGGTCCTCTGCAAGAGCGGTCGGCGCTCTTAACCGCTAGGCCATCTCTCCAGCCCCCAAATTTATTTCTATGACAGTTCCTCTCCCCTCCCATTTAAATACCCTCATTCTATCAAGTTCTCCCTTAGTAACACCTGTCTCCTACCAGTCTCCTCTCTCAGGTTCCCTCTCTCCCTTTATTTTCCTGGTTCCTTGAGTCGCATCAGGATATTTAATCATATATAAGGATTTGGTGCCAAGATCCATAAATGAGGGAGAGCATACATTGTTTTTCTGAGTCTGTCTTACTTCATTTAGCATCACAGCTTCTAGTTCCATCCTGGAAATTTCACGATGCACTCTTTCTTTGCCACTGTAACAAAGAATTCTTTATTTCTTCCAGGGATATAATATTCCTCTGTCTTAATACCTTAGAAGAGAAAAGACATTTTAAGAGATTGTACTTAGATCTTCCAGAGTCACCTTTCTAAGTTTCAGGGAGATAACTTAAAGATTAATTCAGTTTCTAGGTGCATTTTTATTCCTGTTATACATTAAGGGGCTGAGAGAATAACTACAGGGAGGGTCTGTAGATGCACCAGGGCCACGTGAGAGGGACTCAGGATAAGACTTCATATGCTCCATAAGCCTCAATTCTGACTGGTAGGATAAATGGATCCTTAGAAATTGGCAGCAGCCAGGCGTGGTGGTGCATGCCTTTAATCCCAGCACTTGGGAGGCAGAGGCAGGCAGATCTCTGTGAGTTCAAGGCCAGCCTGGTTTACAAAGTGAGTTCCAGGACAGCTGGGACTGCAGGGAGACCCTGTCTCAAAGAAAGGAAGAAAGAAAGAAAGAAAGAAAGAAAGAAAGAAAGAAAGAAAGAAAGAAAGAAAGAGAGAGAGAGAGAGAGAGAGAGAGAGAGAGAGAGAGAAAGAAAGAAAGAAAGAAAGAAAGAAAATTGGCATCAATTCAGAGCCAGTGTCTAGTGATCTCTTAGTCATCCAGGTAGTTCCTCTTCTGCAATGCTTGGTCACTCTAGTAAATGGCTACAGATCTCTGCAAGGAAGCCTTGCAGAACTATGTGCTGCATATCCTTTAGAAATGCTGCATAGTCGTTGTGGCACACGCCTTTAATCCTAGCACTTGGGAGGCAGAGGCAGGCGGAGGCGGATCTTTTTGAGTTCAAGGCCAGCCTGGTCTACAATCAATGTGAGTTCCAGGACAGCTGGGGCTACAGGGAGACCCTGTCTCAAAAAGACCAAAAAAAAAAAAAAAGAAGGCAG
>VZQC01012530.1:221493-237852 GCA_009823505.1 Rhizomys pruinosus
AAAAAAAAAAAAAAAAAAAAAAAAAAAAAAATGGTGCTGGGAAAACTGGATTTCAACATGTAGAAAAATGAAACTACAGCCATATTTCTCTGCAGGAAACAAATCAAGTCAAAGTGATTGTATGCTAACTCAATAGTGAGAGAGAAAAACACCAGTTCCATTACAAAGGCAAACACAATGAAGACCATTAGAGTCTTAGCAGAAACCCAAAAAGTCAGGAAAGCATGAAATGACCTATTTCAACCTGTGAAGGTCATTTAACTGCCAACCAAAACAACTAGAAACAGCAAATATATCTTTTTTTTGGTCTTTTCGAGACAGGATCTCCCTGTAGCTCCAGCTGTCCTGGAACTCACTCTGTAGACCAGGCTGGCCTTGAACTCACAAAGATTCACCTGCCTCTGCCTCCCAAGTGCTAGGATTAAAGGCATGTGCCACCACGCCCGGCAGCAAATATATCTTTTAAAATCCATGGAAAGGAGCTGGAGAAATGGTTCAGCAGTTAAGAGCATTGGCTGATCTTACAGAGGACCTGGGTTCAGTTCCAGAGGATCTGATGCCCTCTTCTGACCTCCTCAGGCATCACACTTACATACATGTAGGCAATACACTTATACACATAAAATAAAAATCATAAATAGGGGCTAGGGAGATGGCTTAAGTGGTTGAGAGTACTCACTGCTCTTGCAGAAGACCCGGGTTCAATTCCCAGCTCCCACATGGCGTCTAACGACAGTCTCTAACTCTAGTTCCAGGGGATCCAACAATCTTTTCTGACCTCCACCAGCATTGCATGACATGGGCACACTTATACACATGCAGGCAATACACTTATACAGACAAAATAAAAATAAAACATTTAAAAAATAATAAATAAAAAAGTTTTAAGGCTAAAAATTTCATGGAGAAATAAAGTCATTTTAAGACAGGCACAAACGAAAACAGTTATTCAAATGGACATTTTAGAAGACACTTCAGGAAGCAGGTGTGTTGGCTGCTGCACGTGTTCCCAGCCCTCAGGAAGCTGAGCTAAGAGAGTCACCAAGAGGTGGCGGACAACCTAGGCACACACCGGGTTCCAGTCCGTGCAAGCTACAGAGACCCTGTCTCAGAAAAAAAAAATTTTTAAGTTAATCCTATAAGAGGAAGAAGAGCAGCCTGAATCTCAATCATTTCCAACTCAGATCCCCCAGATCCCTGTACACACATTGGGGGGAGGGAGAACTTCTTATTTTTTTTTTTATGTGTATGAATGTACTGTCTGCACATAGGTTTGTACACCCATGTCGTGCAATGCTTCGGAGGTCAGAAGAGGGTGTTGGATTCCTCTGGAACTCGGTTCTCAGCTGCCATGTGGGTGCTGGGGATCGAACCCGGGTCCTCTGCAAGAGCAGTTGGCGCTCTTAACTGCTAGGTCATCTCTCCAGTCCCGTGGGGGAGAATATTTGACTAGGAAAACAATGAGCAAAGTTTTAAGAATCAGCAAAAATAGCTCTCTAATTAAAATATATAAGCTAGTTGATTGGGTTAAAAAAGATCCAACTGGGGGCTGGAGAGATAGCCTAGCAGTTAAGAGCGCCGACTGCTCTTGCAGAGTACCCAGGTTCGATCCCCAGCACCCATATGGCGGCTGAAAACCATCTGTAACTCCAATTCCAGGAGAACTCCAGTTCCAGGGGAATCCGATACCCTCTTCTGACCTCAGCGGCATTGCAGGACACGGGTGCACAAACCTACATGCAGACAGTACATTCATACACATAGAAAATAAATAAATAAAATAAAAAAAATCCAACTGTTTGCTTTCTTACAAGAAACACACACACACACACACGCATGTGCACTAGCATGCACACACGCACAGGTATGCACAATGGGAGGATAGAAGCCAACATGCCAAAAAAATGGAAGTAAAAAACAAGTGGGTGGAAGGGCTGGGATGCAGCTCGGTTGGTAGAATTCTTGAACACAAAACCCAGGGTTTGATACCCAGCACTACATACCCAGCACTACATACACCTCATGTAGTACTGTGTGCCTATAATCCCAGTGCTTACAGGGATGGTATAGGCAAGAGTATCAGAAGTCCAAGGTCGGAGCCGGGCGTGGTGGTGCATGCCTTTAATCCTAGCACTTGGGAGGCAGAGGCAGGCGGATCTTTGTGAGTTCAAGGCCAGCCTGGTCTACAGAGTAAGTTCCAGGACAGCTGGGGCTACAGGGAGACCCTGTCTCGGAAAAGACAAAAAAAAAAAAAAAAAAAAAAGAAGTCCAAGGTCACCCTCAGCTACATAGCATATTGAAGTTAGCCTGGGATACGTGAGACCCTGTCTCAAACAAACAAACAAAAAACAACAACCACAATAACAAGAAAATAAACAAAAAATACCAAGAAATCCAATTCAAACCAACCTCTCCAAATAGAACAAGCAAGAGTAGACTTTTTCTGAAAAAAATAGACACTGTTAATGAGTTCTTAGAGAAATCCTGGAGAAAATTCCTAGAAATGCTATAACATGGCGTTTGTATCACTGTGCATATATGCCTATAACAAGCGGCAGGAAATAAGTGAACAGAAGCAGAATCTATACCTTTTTGATAGATGTTTCTGCCAAATTCTCCAGGTTTTTAAAAATTTTTATTTATTTTCTTATGTGTATGAATGTACTGTCTGCATGCAGGTTTGTGCACCTGGGTCTTGCAATGCTGCAGAGGTCAGAAGAGGGTGTCGGATTCCCATGGAACTTGGGTTCTCCTGGAATTGGAGTTACAGACGGTTCTTAGCCACCATGTGGGTGCTGGGGATCGAACCCAGGTCCTCTGCAAGAGCAGTCGGTGCTCTTAACTGCTGGACTATCTCGCCAGCCCCTATGTTACTGCATTAAGAACTCTATTACATGTTTAGGTCCTACTCTGCATACAGATCTTTCAGGAACAGTAGGAAATAAGTGATTCTAAAACAGAATCTACTCGTTCTAAATGAAAAGCATCAAACACAAGCTTCTTTCATGGAGGAGAACCTTGTGCCGATTTCTCATATTTCTGAATAACTGTATCTTAGAAGGGCTTTTGCAGCTGTCTTGCCCAACACACTATAAATAGATGTTTGTAAATCAGAATATATTCATTCTAGATGAAACATGAGCACTGAGCATAGTAAGTAGTAAGTGGTTGAAAGACAATCCATTATAAAAGACGCACCATCTATAAACTTCCCACTGAATCTTAGAGTCTGTAACATTAGAAGCCATGTGCGTCACTCTGTTGTAGAAACGGAAGTTCTAGAAACGCAGCTCAGTGGTAGAGGACTTGCCTAGAAATGCTGAAACCTGCTGCTTTCTCCATATTGCATTCAAGGCTCTAATGACAAACAGGGAGCAAGTGGTTTAAATCAGAAGATTCTGCTGCAACGGTTGTAAGTAGTTGAAAATGGACAATTTCACAGGTTGTTACTTATCTATGTGATAGGACTTTGTTGACACTATTATATGCTTCTCAGCTCATAAGTGCATATTGACCTATAATAAGTGTAAGGTTGTAGGCCACCTAAGTCAGGGATTTCAGGAAGCCAACTGAGGCAGAAGTCCCAAGAAATAATTACCCTAGACTGCATTCCTGCAACCTGAGAAAAGTTGCTGCAACATCCTGCAACCACACCTCACCGGAGACCAGAACCAGGCCTCAGTCTCGCTCTAGATGCTTCTACTGATACCACTCATAGGTCCCAGTCTCTGTCAAGATGCTCCTTCCGATACCTGACCCACCTATGCCCATATTCCCCCATCTTCTTGCCCCCACCTCCTTGTAAACTCCCTCCTTGTGTGCTTGGGTATAAAACTGCCATTTGGGGGACCTTCTAACTCTGGTCATCCTAATTCTGACACAGGCAGGCCAGCCGCCATGCCTGAAATTAAACTCAATTCCTTCTCATCGGAGTCCTGACATTTTCTCCTCTCGGCGGCGAGTCTCCCCTCAAAACGAACCTAACAATGAGTGACAGGGAATAAATTCCGATTGTTGTAAATCAGAATCTGTTCACTCTGGATGAAAGAAATATCCCACCAATGTCTCTCCTAGAACATAGCACCCTCACTCATCTGGAGCAGTACAGTTTCCAGAGCTTTTACATGCTTCTTACCAATATCTCTCGTAGAACATAGCACCCTCACTCATCTGGAGCAGTACAGTTTCCAGAGCTTCCTGCCCCATGCTGCTTACAGGCCTGCCATAAACAATGGGGAGCTGGTTCTAAAGTGGATTCTGCAGGTTCTGGCTACAAAAGATGCATCACACCGGGCGTGGTGGTGCTCGCCTTTAATCCCAGCACTTGGGAGGCAGAGGCAGGTGGATCTCTGTGAGTTCAAGGTCAGCCTGGTCTACATAGTGAGTTCCAGGACAGCTGGGGCTACAGGGAGACCCTGTCTCAAAAAGACAAAATAAAATAAAATAAAAGATATATCACATGGGCTGGAGAGATGGCCTAGCGGTTAAGAGCGCCGACCACTCTTACAGAGGACCCGGGTTCGATCCCCAGCACCCACATGGCGGCCGAGAACCGTCTGAAACTCCAGTTCCAGGAGAACTCCAGTTCTAGGGGAATCCGACACCCTCTTCTGACCTCCGCGGCATTGCACGACATGGGTGCACAAACCTGCATGCAGACAGTACATTCATACACATACAGAAATAAATAAAATTAATAAAAAATAAAAAAAATTACTTATAAAAAAAAAGATGTATCACATGAAAATTTCTCTTGCTGAATGAAACACAAAGCCATGTTATCTCCTATCTCTATCACATCATCTAAGAAATGTTCGTGTTCTTTGTGGACTAGATGACTGACCTCTAATGAGCAATGGGGAATGAGTTGTTGAAAAAGCAAATCTGCCCATTCTCGATCAAACTTGCATTACAATCAAACTTGCTTAACGGAATGGAAAATTCTTCCACATTCTCATTCATTGTTTCATTGTGAGGGTTTTTTTTTTCTTTTGTTGTTTATTTTGATCTTTTTGAGACAGGGTCTCCTTTTAGTCCCAGCTGGCCTAGAGCTTGCTCTGTAGACCAGGCTGGCCTTCAACTCACAAAGATCCACCTGCCTCTGCCTCCTGAGTGCTGGGATTAAAGGCATGTGCCACCACACCTGGCTGTTTCACTGTGTTTTAGAAATGCTAGTACACATTCCTTATACCAAACTCTATACAGGCCTATAATGAACGATAACAAATACATGACTGGGGGCTGGAGAGATAGCCTAGCGGTTAAGAGCACCGACGCTCTTGCAGAGGACCCGGGTTCAATCCCCAGCACCCACATGGCGGCTAAGAACCGTCTGTAACTCCAATTCCAGGAGAACTCCAGTTCCAGGGGAATCCGAAACCCTCTTCTGACCTCCGCAGCATTGCACGACACGGGTGCACAGACCTGCATGCAGACAGTACATTCATACACATACAAAAATAAATAAATAAATAAATAATATAAAAAAACAAATACATGACTGTAAAGCATAATCTGCTCACTCCAAATAACAGGCATGTGTCAGACACAAACTAATCTCATGCCTCAGATCATACCAGATTCTCAATGATTCATATCTATGCGATTTGCACATGCTATTACATGTCTCATGTCCCACATAGATCTAGAATGGAAAACGAAAACAGGGAATAATCATCGATGTAAAGTAGACTCCATTAGTCCTAAACAAATGCTACATCAAATTTCTCTCATGACCTGGATACTGTGCTGCGATCTCACCCATCTGTATTGCTGTCTATAAGAAGTGCTATTACAAGCTTCTTTTTAAAATTTAAAAAAAAATTTTATTTTTTTATGTGTATGAGTGTACTGTCTGCATGTAGGTTTGTGCACCTGTATCATGCAGTGCCACAGAGGTCAGGAGAGGGCGTCGGATCCCCCTGGAACTGGAGTTAAAGACGGTTCTCAGCTGCCGTGTGGGAGCTGGGAATTGAACCTGGGTCCTCTGCAAGAGCAGTCGGCGCTCTTAACCACTAGGCCATCTCTCCAGCCCCAGCTATTACAATCTTCTTACACCTTACTGCATTTACCCTGTAATGAGAAACAATAGTAAGTGGTTATATAGCAATCTGTTTGCTGTCAAAGAAACACACATCACATATACAGTTCTCTCACAGAATGGAAAATTCTGCCCCTTTCCCATCCAGTCATAGCTCTCATTAAGTAGTGTTATATATTTATTGTCCAATATTCATAAAAGCCTGTAATGGAATGAGGGGCTGTAAAACAGAACCTGTTCATCCTGGATGAAAGTGGCAAACGTGTCATGGATGGAAGTTTCTGGCACATTTTCACCCATTTGTGTGTGCCGCTGTTTCAGGAATGCTATTGCATGATTCTTGTTCTATAATGCATATGGGACTGTATTTAACCATAGAGAATAAATGGTTCCAAAGCAGAATCTGTTCATCCTAGAGTAAAGATGCATCATGCACAAACTTCCCTCATTGAATTGAAAATTTGATCACATTCTTACACATCTGAATCATTAAATGTTAAGATAGCTGCTTCATGCTTCCTACCCCATAATCCACATGGACTGTAATGTCTGTTGTGCATAAGTGACTCAAACACAAAATCTGTTACTCTAAGTGTAAGAGGTATGGTACACAAACACACCTCACTGAATAGGAGGCTCTGACACATTCTCACCCATTCGGGTCACTGTACTTTACGAATTCTATTACCTGCTCCTGTCCACAGGAGATCTCACCGTTCTTGTCCTATCATTGCCAACTGTTGTTCCTCTTCCATCTCACTTTAGAATATGTCTTTCCTTTATATGCTTTCATGCTATTTACTATCTATCTCTCTATCTCTCTATCATCTATCTATCTATCTATCTATCTATCTATCTATCTATCTATCATCTATCACCTATCATCAGTCTACATTTGTTTAAGTGTAGAGTCCACATGAGAGGAAATGTGATATTTCTCTTTCTGATTCTGGCTTATTCTGCTTAGCATGATAGTCTCCAGTTCCATCCTCTTTTCAAGTTCTTCCTCCCTGGTTTCAGAGAGCAGAGTAGTCCAGGCAGCATGCAGTAGGACATTCCTGAGATGTCAAGAGGCCCTGAGAGGCCACTATGTGATGCTTTGAGGGTCAAGCCTGGTTAGCAGTAGAGACCCTGCACCCTCACCACCGTATGTTGTCATCTGTTTTCTTGCTAACCAGCTGGCTGGGGTGACACAGAATCTTAATGCAGTTTTAATTTGTATTTTCCAGATAATTATAGATATTGAGAATTTTTTCATGTTTACTGGACATTTGTATGTCTTCATTATCCCATTTATTGATCAGGTATTTGTTTATTTGGGTATTTATCTTTAGAATTTTTAAAAATAAATGATATGTATATATTTATGTATGTGTCTTTCTGTGTGAACATATCCTAGCCTATGGGGATGGTTGGTACCATCTACGTTCAGGGTAGGTCTTCCCTCCTCAGATAAACCCCATGGGAACACCATCACAGAAACAGCCCTAGGTGTGCCTCATGAATGCCTAAGGTGTTTGTAAATCCAACTAGACTGACAATCAACATGAACCACCACAAACTAATTCTTTGCTTCATTGATTCTTTGTATTTTTCTTTTTATCTATTTCATTAATTTTGCCCTGACTTTTATTAATCATTTCCATCTACTGATTTGGGAGTTGGTATATTGGTATGCTCATATTTTCTTGTTTTTTTCAATACTTAAAATTTTTTTTTATTAATTTTTTTTATTTATTTCTGTGTGTGTATGAATGTACTGTCTGCATGCAAGTCTGCGCACCCGTGTCGTGCAACGCCGCGGAGGTCAGAAGAGGGTCTCGGATTCCCCTGGAACTGGAGTTCTCCTGGAATTGGAGTTTCAGACAGTTCTCAGCCGCCATGTGGGTGCTGGGGATCGAACCCGGGTCCTCTGTAAGAGCGGTCGGTGCTCTTAACTGCTAGGCCATCTCTCCAGCCCGGTATGCTCATGTTTTCTAAGACTTTTTTTTCTTTCTGAGACAGGGTCTCCCTGTAGCCCCAGCTGTCCTGGAATTCACTAAGTAGACTGGGCTAGCTTTGAATTTACAGACATCTGCCTGCCTGGGATTAAAGGCATGTGCCACCATGCCCAGCCAAGACTTTTATGTGCAACAGCAAGCTATTTTTTTTTTTTTTTTTTTNAGTTACAGACGGTTCTTAGCCGCCATGTGGGTGCTGGGGATCGAACCCGGGTCCTCTGCAAGAGCGTCGGTGCTCTTAACCACTAGGCTATCTCTCCAGCCCCCACACTTTTTGTTCTATGATTTTTGTGGGGGAAGATAAGAGAAAATGTCTTTTTATTTCAGATAGAGCACAGATAACAGACTAAAGAGACTATTCCACCTAAGTCTAGCTGGGCAAAGTGGTGAGTTCATTTGGGCTACTTACAGGAGCAGGGCTGAGTGGTTTCTTAGAGGAGCATGGGTATCAAAAAGTATACATACTCCAGTATAGGTGACGATTCACGAAAGCTGTGTCCCCAGAGCTCCCTGAACGACTTGTGGTAAGCGCCACCAGAGTCTTTCCCAGCAGCAATTGATAACTGCTTTTATAAACTTTGATGAAACAAACAAATAGGGCTGCAGGGTGCAATTAAAAGCAGAGGAATGGGGGCTGGAGAGATGGCCTAGTGGTTAAGAGCACCGACTGCTCTTGCAGAGGACCCGGGTTCGATCCCCAGCACCCACATGGTGGCTGAAAACCGTCTTTAATACCAGTTCCAGGGGAATCTGATGCCCTCTTCTGACCTCCACGGTGTTGCAGGACTCAGGTGCACAAACCTTCATGCAGACAGTACATTCATACATAAAAATAAATAAATAAATTAATTAATTAAAAAAGCAGAGGAATGTAAAGCTGCTGGGTGGGGGGAGGGCAGTTCCTCAGCAGGGTGGCAGCGGGCTCACCTGGGTGCTTGTGCCCCCCCAAACTGTGCCCTAAGGAATGGGTGGTACTCAGAACAAGGGGCACAGCCAGGCGGCCTGCAGGGACAGGAAAGGCTGTCTTCTCCCTGACACAGGCATGTTCCTGCTTTTTCCCTCCTGTGTCTGTCCAGCAGTGTCCAACCAGAGCAGGGAGGGAACTTCCCTTGATTTGGGGGCCTCCCTAAACTGTAATGGGGTGACATCCAGGGGTTTAGGGCAGCTGATGCTACCTCTCTACACCTATGCCCGCAAGCCCGAGTCAGGGATAATATGTGTGTATGTGAACCTTGGGACCAGGGCTACCTGTGCTGAGTGTTCGGCAAACTCGACCGCCTTTCCTGGTCCCGAGGCTTCCTCCAAGCAGAGACACCCCCTCCCCAGCGCTGGACAGATCGCCGCCAACAGACACAGCAGCTTGTCTGGAGTCTCTCCACAGCCCTGGGACTAGGCCCAGTGACGACGGCCTATCTTTTTTTTAAAATATGTTTTATTTTATTTTATTTTATTTTTGAGACAGGGTCTCTCTTTTTTTATTTTTTTAAACATTTATTTATTTATTTATTTATTTATATGAATGTACTGTCTGCATGTAGGTTTGTGCACCCGTGTCGTGCAATGCCTTAGAGGTCAGAAGAGTGTCTCGGATTCCCCTGGAACTGGAGTTCTCCTGGAATTGGAGTTACAGATGGTTCTCAGAAGCCATGTGGGTGCTGGGGATCGAACCTGGGTCCCTGCAAGAGCGGTCGGTGCTCTTAACCGCTAGGCCATCTCTCCAGCCCTCTCTCTCTCTTTCTCTCTCTCTCTCTCTCTCTAAGCAGCTTCTTTTGCAGAGACAGGGTCTCCATATAGACCATGCTGGCCTTGAACTCACAGAGATCTGCCAGCCTCTGCCTCCCAAGTGCTAGGATTAAAGTAGTGCGCCACCATGCCTGGCTCAAGGACAGTTCTCAACTGCCATGTGGGTGCTGGGAATCGAACCTGGGTCCTCTGCAAGAGCGGTCAGTGCCCTTAACTGCTGAGCTATCTCTCCAGTCGATAATGGCCTATCTCACAGCTGTCCTCTGTCCCTCACGCCTTGCTCTTGGTGTCCTCTTCTCCGATGGCCCTTGAAGACAGGTGTTCTTGAACCTCATCTTGTGCACTCCTTGGTGAGGTCACAGCCATGGGCTCTGGCCTAGTTGGGTTGACAATGTACCCTCAGTCTACAGCATACCCTCTCTGGGCCCTGCTTGATATTTTTCTGTAACTGGAGGGTCCCCTCCCCAGCTGAGATGGGTTCAAGGTTTGATTTCTAGTCCAACTTGCATTTCTGTCCCTGAAGCTTTCCAGAATGCCTAATGGGCTCACTGCCCCCAACCTGGGAGAGGGGTCCTAGAAGGGAGGACCCCAACACCTCAGAGGAAGCCACTATTTCTATTTCATGGGGAACTAGCTGGTTTGTGGGGCCCCTCCCTATAGGTCTGCTCAAACTGGATCTCTTTCCCTCTCTCTCTCTCTCCCTTTCTCTCTCTCTCCCTCTCTCCCTCTCTCCCTCTCTCCCTCTCTCCCTCTCTCCCTCTCTCCCTCTCTCTCTCTCTTTTTTTTAAGAGGCAGGCCCACGCTCATTCAACTGTTGCAAGTATTCACACCGCCTGGAGCTCAGGCTAGTTTTGAACTTATCAGACACTCTCCTGCCTCAGCCTCCCAAACAGCTGGGATTATAGGCCCGTGCCACTTGCCCACCCTGGACTTCTCTCTTTGGGTTTCTGAAAACATAGAGCTGAGATTCCAGGTTCTGGGGGTTCTTAAAATGTTGGCTCAAACTGTTATAGTCTCTTCCCCTCCTTTGCCCCCCATCTTGGTTTTAACCTAAATCATCCTCTGGGGTAGGCAGAGCCCTTCTGGTGGCAGAGCCATGATCTCTTAGCCTGCCTGGGTCTCCTTGCTGCAGAGCCTTAGGCCTCAGCACAGGTCTCCTCCTGCTCCACGGCCCAGGTTCACACCTGTTATGGGCTACCTGGGAACCCCTGGACCATTTGAAGCAGAGCCCAGATATCTGTGTACACAGCAGGCACCTGCGTCAGCTCAGTGTTGCTTCTTCGATGTCTATTTCTTGCAGCTACATGCCACCTGTGGTGGTTATTAGTGGGGGTGGCTGGCACTGTGTTGTAAGTTGCCTGGCAAACTGGGTACCTCCCTGGAGCTGGAGGGGGTGTGGGATTCCCATACCCACCCTGCTCTCTACTCAAATGTCTTCTCCAGCCTGCCAGCTCCTGCCACCTTCACCCATGCACTCCCTGTCCCGTCTACCTCAGCACTGCATGGGACGCCAAGCCCAGGGCTGCTGGAGAGGCCGCAGTGAGGGTGGGACTAGCCTCAGCTCCTTCCTATGCAGCACCCCACCTTGACATGTCATCCTGACTGACTTCTATCAACTCATTTCAGTACTGCTTCTGCAACAACTGTATTCAGTTCATTCATCTGTATGGCCATTTTAAAACTGTCCTCCTTGGGGCTGGAGAGATGGCCTAGCGGTTAAGAGCGCCGACTGTTCTTACAGAGGACCCAGGTTCGATTCCCAGCACCCACATGGCAGCTGAGAACTGTCTTTAACTCCAGTTCCGGGGAATCTGACACCCTCTTCTGACCTCTGAGGCATTGCACGACATGGGTGCACAAACCTGCATGCAGACAGTACACTCATACACATAAAAAATAAATAAATAAAATTAAAAAAAAAACCTGTCCTCCTCAGCTATTAAATCTACAGGTGATAAATCTTACCTATAGATAAAAATCTGAATGTATAAATAATAACAAATTGCCATAGACTATGATTTTCAACAACAATTGGTTTCAATAAAATTACATTCCTGGGTGGGACTAGCCTCAGCTCCTTCCTATGCAGCATCCCACCTTGACATGTCATCCTGACTGACTTCTACCAACTCATTTCAGTACTGCTTCTGCAACAACTGTATTCAGTTCATTCATCTGCTATGGCCATTTTTTAAATACTGTTTCCTCCTTGGGGCTGGAGAGATGGCCTACGCCGGTTAGAGGACCCGACTGTCTTACAGAGGACCCAGAGTTCGTTCCCCAGCAAACAATGGCAGCGGAGAACTGTCCTTTTAACTCCAGTTCCGGGAATCTGGACACCCTCTTTTGTACTCTGAGGCATTGGCACGACCATGGGTCACAAACCTGCAGTGGCAAGTACAGTACCACTCCATCAACATAAAAAAATAAATAAATAAAAAATCAAAAAAAAAAAAACCTGTCCTCCTCAGCTATTAAATCTACAGGTGATAAATACTTACCTATAGATAAAAGATCTGGAATGTCATAAATAATAACAAATTGCATATACTATGATTTTTCAACAACAATGGTTTCAATAAAATTAATTCCGGACTAAAATCCCTCAAACCAAATTTTTTTTTTTTTGTCTTTTGAGACAGTCTCCCCATAGCCTGGCGTCCTGGAACTCACCTATCAACCAAGATTTTTTAAAAAGGTAAGATGGGCTGGAGAGGATGCTAGTGCTGTTAAGAGGCCTGGGTTTCAATTTCCCGAGCACCCACATGGTGGCTAAGAACCATCTTTAAGCTCGCAAAAAAAAAGTGTGTCTTTAATCCCAGCACTAGGAGGCAGAGGGCAGGTATATCTGTGAGTTCAAGGCCAGGCCTGGGTCTACAGAGTGAGTTCCAGGCCAGCTGGTGGCTACAGGGAGACCCGTGCCTCAAAAACAAACAAGAAAAGCGTAAGGACAGACAGGCCAAGCAACAGAGGGCCTAGGGTCCTCTAAATTCTTGTACCTCCTTAATTAAAATTGCGGGTATAAGTGTGTGGCACCACACCTTTAATCCACACACTTGGGAGGCGAAGCAGGCATGTAATCTCTGGGAGTTCAAGGCCAGCCTGGTCTACATAGCAAGTTTCAGGCCAGCTGGGGTCTACAAGGGAGACCCTGTCTCAAAAAGAACCCCCCCAAAAGTACCCTACTTTGAATCTTTTACTAATTTTTACTACAAAATTATTATGTTTTTATGTTGTAACTATTTGAGAGCTATGTACATTGTATGGTTTCATTAAACGTTATTTATTGTATGAAAAATTTTGTTTTTTTATATTTATTCTCTTTTTCCTGAGGCTAGGGAGATATATTCATCTTCTGCTGATGTCCTTTGCAGTTTAAAGGTTGACATAGACTTAAACTGTTAAATGTTAACTTACCCATAGGCTCCCTGACTCTTGAGAGTTAAAGCCACCCTCTATAGAAGGTTGTTTTTTTTTTTTTTTCAGAGCTGAGGAACCAAATCCAGGAGCCTGAGCTTGGTAGGCAGCGCTCTGCCACCGACTAAATCCCCAAACCCCAGAAGGTTGTTTTTTTAAATATATTTTTATTGTTTTTAACTTTTTCGATACATCATACATCATTTCTCAATCCAATTTAGAGTCATTACCCTTTCCATGCCCTCCACCCCACCTGAGTTGGTGTTTTCTACAGGCAGATGCGTAGGGGTTACCCAGCCAGACACCTGGCACTTTATGACACCTGATTATGCTATCTGGTATGGGAAAGAAATTTGCATGTGTCTTGGGAAAGACCTACAGAAAAACATAAGTTGTTCTTAAGGAGATTTGGGCTGCACTGACCTGACAGGTGCTCTTGAGAATGTGCTTGTGGTTATGAGAGGTGGGCACAATATCAGCCTTGAATTCTAAAGCTAGTATACAAAATAAGTCCAGGTTTCCTCACCTGACCTTTCTAAACATTAAAACCCATTACTCTGAGGCTGGGGCCAGGCTCCCCTCATTCAGCAGCTGACATTTGCAGTTTGTCCACACAGGGCGCTGCTGGACCGTGCACTGACAGTTGGGTCAGCTGCTGTTTCTTTTTTTTCTGGAGCTTCTTTAAAAAAAAAAAATAAAAAAGAAAATTCCGAATGGGGCTGGAGAGATGGCCAACCTAGCGGGTTTAAGCGCACCGACTGCTCATGCAGAGGACCTGGTGTTACGATCCCCAGCACCCACATGGACATGGCTGAAGAACCGTCTTTTACACTCCAGTTCCACGGAATCCAACGCCCTTCTTTCTGACCCCTGTGCATNGTGGCATTGCACGACACGGGTACACAGACCTGCATGCAGACAGTACATTCATACACATAGAAAAATAAATAAAATTAAAATTAAAAAAATATTACTGAAAGGTAAGAGTACAACTAGCTTAGGGGTTGAACACAGCTTCCATGTCTGTGTTATTTCCTCTGTGCTGTGTACTCCTGTCTGAGCCTTCTAAATATAACACAATGATGCCCTTAGGGGAGGTCATGAGGGGAGGATGTGGTCTTGGTAGGAACATGTCTCTCCTCTGCTGCCTGCAACACATAGGCAGTCTCTTCAACTACTGCGGAGTTAAGTGGGCCTTCCTCACTGACACTCGATTTTCACATAGTCTCTGGTCCCGCCTTTGAGGCCTCAGTTAAGTAATGGGGGTCAGCTGAAAGGCACTGGGGGCTGGAATCAGACATCCTCCCACTCCGGTGTCATTTTGGGGGTGGGGCTATGCTTGTGTTTTGTTTTGTTTTTCCACAGAATGCCATTGATCCCCAATGGCTGCCTAGATACTTCATCCGACAATGAGAGGACCCCCAAAAAGCACCAACAAAAGCACAACACCTGTGCATCAAAGAAAAAAACAAAGTATAAAAGAAGCAGATTCCAGCTCTGAGCACCAAAGGAGCCAGCATTCCAACCTGAGGACAGATCAAAACTCTTTGTCTCCAGGGGACCCAAAAACTTTGTGGGCAGGAGAGGAGGGCTACTCCAGAACCCCCTTTGTGACTCTTGTAACTAGGAAAGGGGGTTCTTATTGCACTTTCCTTGCAGATCCTCTTTTGACTCACCCTGTAACTTGGGATGAACCAAGTTCATATTGTTTTGTTAATAATTCTGCCCTATTTAATGGTTCTGGTATTAATCCTATGATATGCTAAAAAGCTGGTTATAGAGTCAACTTCTACCAGATTCCTGGTCTGTGTCTACAGATGTACATTGTCCACTTGTATTAATGCCGCTCCACCTTATTGATTGTAAAACAACCCTAACCCCCTTTTGCCATATTACCTATAATAGTTAATGATACCTGGTATAGAAATTTTGGCCAGCAGGTTATTTTTATCAGGTCCCTCCAATTTCTTGGACTCCTTATTACTAGTACTTTAAAACTAATAGTTGGGCTGGAGAGATGGCCTAGCGGTTAAGAGCGCCAGCTGCTCTTGCAGAGGACCCGGGTTCAATCCCCAGCACCCACATGGAGGCTGAGAACCATCTGTAACTCCAATTCCAGGAAAACTCCAGTTCCAGGGGGATCCAACACCCTCTTCTGACCTCCGAGGCATTGCATGACACAGGTGCACAGACCTACATGCAGATAGTACATTCATACACATAAATAAAAAAAAAATTAGTCTTAGCCAGGCGTGGTGGCGCACGGCTTTAATCCTAGCACTTGGGAGGCAGAGGCAGGCGGATCTTTGTGAGTTCAAGACCAGCCTGGTCTACAGAGTGAGTTCCAGGACAGCTGAGGCTACAGGGAGACCCTGTCTCAAAAAAAACCAAAAAAACAAAACAAACAAACACAAAAAGTCCATTCTAATCTGGTCAAAGGGTCTTAAGGGACAGGTTTGTTCCTTCCCCTCCAAGGTCAACTAAGTCCCAGGGGACTACGGGGTGGCTCTCAAAATGTCCTGTAGCTGTGATGAGTCACCTGTCCTCTTGGAGGACATGGGAGACAGGTCATTGAGACCCCGCCATGGGGACTCAAACCAGTATCCAGTCTATAAAGGGGAGAGTGAACACACCGAGAAGGTCTCTATGCTTCCAAGTGAAGCCCGGGTGGAGCAGGACCTCCTGACTTATTCTTGCATAAATGGAACTGGTGAAAGAAAAGCCAAAGGAGCCAGGGGCTCTCCACAAAGCCCAAGTGACCGTGCAGGGTCAGATCCACAACTGACCTTAAAAAACAAAACAAGGGGCTGGAGAGATAGCCTAGCGGTTAAGAGCACCGATGCTCTTGCAGAGGACCCGGGTTCGATCCCCAGCACCCACATGGCGGCTAAGAACCGTCTGTAACTCCAATTCCAGGAGAACTCCAGTTCCAGGGGAATCCGAGACCCTCTTCTGACCTCCGCGGCATTGCACGACACGGGTGCACAGACCTGCATGCAGACAGTACATTCATACACATACAAAAATAAATAGGGGTAGTAGCAGCTGCAGCTATGTTGCTGTGTGGCTCCCAGCACCTCGCGAGGAGACTTGGATGCCTACACCGCATTCTTCTGGCCTCGACTCAGACCCGCCACCGGAATGCGACCTGCATCGATC
>VZQC01012530.1:247962-282203 GCA_009823505.1 Rhizomys pruinosus
TCTTTTCGAGACCGGGTCTCCCTGTAGCCCCAGCTGTCCTGGAACTCACTCTGTAGACCAGGCTGGCCTTGAACTCACAAAGATCCACCTGCCTCTGCCTCCCAAGTGCTAGGACTAAAGGTGTGCGCCACCACGCCCGGCTTCTTTTCTTGTAGCTATAAACTTTATTCTGAAGATTGCCTTGGGTATATATCATTTGGCTTGAGGAATTTTAAATTTCCCTTTAGTTTTCTTCAATGACTCACTTATTGTCTGTCTCCAAGTATTATGTATTTTCAAGTTAGTCTTGCTGTTGATTTTTAGTTTTATTCCACTGTGATCTGATAGGATACAAGGTATTATTTCAATTTTTTTGAGACAGGGTCTCCCTTTAGCCCCAGCTGGCCTGGAGCTCACTCTGTAGGCAGAGGCAGGCTCTGCCTTCTGAGTTCTGGGATTAAAGGCATGGACCACCATGCCCGGAAATTTTGATTTTTTAAGTTATTAAGGCTTGCTTTTGGCCTATAATGTGAACAGTTTTAGAGAAATCTCCATATTCTACTGAGAAGAATGTTTACTCACTATCTGTTGGGTGAAATGTTCTACAGAGATTTGTTGTCTAATTGCTCTATGATGTATTTAGCTCAGATTTCTTTGCTAATTGCTGATGTAGAGGACCTGTCTAGACATGAGACTGAGGTATTGAAATATCCGTTATTATCCCAGCACTCAGGAGGCAAAAGCAGGCTGATCTCTGTGGGTTCAAGGCCAGCTTCGTCTACCTAGCAAGTTCCAGGCTATCTGAGGCTACAGGGAGACCTTGTCTCAAAAAAAAAAGAAAAACAAAAATTTCATTATTATTGAATCTGGACTTATATGGTGTTTTATATCTTTCAGTGTTGGTTATAAAATTGGGGACACCAGAATTCAGTGCCTAAATATTATAGTTCCGTCCTCTCAATGAACTGTTCCTTTTATTAATATGTAGTGGTCCTCTTTATCTCTTCTGATTAGTTTTGCTGTGAATTCTTCCTTATCAGTTATAAGAATTGCTACTCCAGCTTGTTTGAGACTTCTATTTGCTTAATATATTGCTTTCCAACCTTTGATTCTGGTTTATGGATGTCTTCCCTAGAAACCCGTGTTTCTTGGAGACAGCAGTTAGTTGAGTCATATGTTTTAACATGGTCCATAGTCTGCATTGGTGAGTTCATGTATATGAAACAATATTTCTTCTTCGTCTTCAAGGTATATTATTTGTTGTAGTTTGTCTTCCATTGCTATGACAAAACACTCTGACCAACACCAACTTGGGGAGGAAAGGGTTTATTCAGCTCACATCTCCTGGGTCACAGTTCATCACTTAGGGAGCCCAAGGCAGTAACTCAGGGCAGGAACCTGGAGGCAGGAGCTGAAGCACAAGCCATGGAGGACTGCTGTTCACTGGCTTGCTCCTGGCTTGCTCCTTCTGGCTTGCTCAGCCTGCCTGCTTATACTGTCACCTCACAATCAAGACAATACTCTCCACAGATGTGGCCACAGGCCATCCAAGGGAGCCAATTCCCCAACTGAGGCTCCCTCACCCAGGTTTGTAAAGTTGACACTAAAGCTAGGCAGCACAATTATTTCCGTCAAGATGTTTCTGCAAGGCTGGAGAAGATGAACCAGAGGTGCCAGTCAGGCACGTGCTGCTCTTGTAGAGGACCCAAGTTCATTGCCCATCACTTTTTTCAGACAGTCTATAACTCCAGTGCTAAAGGATATGATGCACCTTTTTGCCTCCACGGGCACCGGGCACTCACGTGGTGCACATATATTCATGCAAAACAAAGCAATGTCATCTGTGTGTAGTAAGTTTGTCTTCAGTTTGGCTTTGTCCATAATGGACGTTAAACTGGTTTCACAATGAAAATGTTTCATTAAAATGGGATGGCTAATCATGGTAATCAACTTGACCGGATCTGGGATTATCCCAAATGAGAGAGACTTTCTGGATCAGATTATTTGAAGCCAGAAGATCAGCCTGTATGAAAGGCCATGGCAGAAAGGAGCCTTCACCTTTTGCCTACTCGCCTTCTCACTGGCAAGCTCAGCTTGATACTGAGAGCAGAACCAGCTTCAGATCCCAAAGTAGACTGAAGACTAGCAGATCTCCAGGAATCCTTCAGGCCTTCAGTGACAGGTTGGGACTGCTGAGACATCCAGCATGTTGGACAGAGTGACTACCAGATTCTCAGCCTCTCTAGTGTGGTGCGGCCATTGTTAACTACTTGGACTCTGTCCTATATGCCAATCTAATAAATCCTCATAGGAATATATATATATATAAAAAAAAAAAAAAAAAAAAGTTTTATTTGTATTTTTTTTTATTAATTTTATTTATTTCTGTATGTGTATGAATTACTGTCTGCAATGCAGTTGGTGCACCCATGTCCGTGCAATGCCGCAGAGGTCAGAAAGGATGTTGGATTCCCGCTGGAACTGTAGTTCTCCTGTAATTGGAGTTTTCGATGGTTCTCGGCCGCCATGGTGGGTGCTGGATCAAACCCGGTGGTATTAGTTCAGGGTTCTCTAAAGAAAACAGAAGCAACAGGATGAATATATATCACTATATACAATTTATTGATTTGCTCACGGGACGGAGCTCAACATAGCGCCGAACTGGAGAGGCCCGGGAATCCAGGGAACTTGCTCAGTCCGCAAGGCTTGGATGTCTCAGTAGTCCCAAACCAGTGCTGAAGGCCCGAATGATTCCAGGAGATCGGCCAGTCTCGGTACACGCTGGGATACGAAAGGTTGGATCACAGCAGCAAGCAAACTCACCACTGAGAGGAGGAAAGCCGCAGGAAGAAGGAAAGGGGACCAGCTCCCGCTGCCAGTGGACCTTAAATATTGCCTGCCGGCAGAAGGTAAACACCCACATTTGGAGTGGGCCATACGGGTTGAGGTGTCCCAATCAGAAGACCCTTTTCTCTGATTTGTTCCTTAGGCCAGTCAAGTTGACACCCAGGATTAACAATGACAAGTACCACCCCTTGTCAACTTGACCACCCAGGTAAAAAAGCCTCTGCTTAATGGCAATTGCAAACTATGGCAGGGTCATTATTCCACCTAACATGTTATAAGTATCGCATGGTGCAATAGCAAACATTATATCTTAGAGGAGGTGGTAATGTCCTTGAGAAGAACGTAGTCCTTCAGTATCTAATAACCTAAATATGGACAACACTTAACACTTATCCTCAGTTGCAAGGCAAAGGGAACACAAGTATCCACGTAATATAGACAACATATATACATATAGAGATATACATAGATAAACAAGCACATTCTTAACCATATAGGACAAAAGTTAATATCTAGTATAATCCACGTTTCGGCAACTGGTCCCGTGGCTTCAGCCGATATTTATGACTAACCATTCTTCTACTACCCATTCTGTATTTCCTCTGCCATCAGCAACCCCTCTGCAGGTCTTGGAAAAGAGGGCTCTTCCCTGGAGGATGAAGTGAACCCTAGGATACGGGGATTCAACCCGAAAAGGGATACTGGCGGGAGAAAGGCCATGAGTATGGACGCTGTCTTAGTGGGTTGGTTTAAAAATGGTGAGTTTTTCCCATTGAACGCGAGAGACATTAGAGTTGGGAGAAAATGAAAGAAGCCGGAGTAAATTCAGTGGGAAAGAAGAAAGGAGAAAGAGAAGACGAAGGAAGAGGAGAGAGGAGAAGGGAAAGAAGGAGNTAATGCGCTTTTGATGGAGTTCATCCAAGCATGGAGACACAGCTTGTAATCCATGCACAGGATCTCTCTGACAAAAACGCAATTCATTTGTTGTTGGAGTATTTCTCTCAAAACCTTAACATGGAATTTAAATGGTGACAGAAAAGTCTGACACAAGCAGAGAAAGAGTGAGCAGTAATGCAAAAAAGAGATTACAGCTCCCATCATGCGTCAACCCAGGGAACACACAAGGGCGACAAGGCTCTTCACAGGCGCCATGGGGCTGAGGTGACTGGCACAGAAACAGCCAACTCTCTCAAGGCCAACTAACCTTAAATTATTGGCTCTTTCTTCTTCAATTAATTTCTATTTTATCCCAAGAGTGAATTTGCATCTCTGCTTCCCTTGAATCCTCTGGGGGCACACATGAAATGTAGTGCGACTCCCAGAAAACTGAGTGGGATTTAGAAATGGATCCAGCCACAGGGGAGACAGCAGAAGAGACAATGTCTAAACATGTAAAACGCTTCTTGAAAAGCTCAGTGTAGCTCATGTTTTTCAAAATTGCTTATTAAAGTAATTTTAGGAGCAACTGAATTATCTTTTCAGACTCTAAAGTATATTTTTTGTCTTTCTGAGACAGGGTCTCCCTGTAGTCCCAGCTGGCCTGGAACTCAAGTCCAGGTGGAACTTGAACTCATAGAGATCAGTCTGTCTTTGCCTCCAGAGTGCTGAGATTAAAGGCATGGGCCACCTTGCCCAGCTTATAGATTATTTTTTTCCCGGTTCTTAGCCTCAGCCTTTAACTGCTGCACTATCCCCACAGCCCAGATTTTTTAAAAAGAGATGGGCTCTTACTGTGCTGCCTAGATGAGTACCAACTCCTGGGGTCCTCCTGTCCAGCTAGGAGTAAAGGAGTGCACAAGCGTCCCAGCTAACACAAATTAGTACCTTAGTACACCTTAGTTGTATGTTTCTTCATAACTATAAACACATATTATTTTATATAGTCAATATTAAGACAAATATTTTGACCTTTCAAAATCCACAAAAACCACTTTCAAAACCTGAAAGAGGCCTTTAACTCCTGATCTTCCTATGTCTACCTCCCAAGTCCTAGGATTATTGGCACATGCAAACGTGTAGCTTAAAAATCCTTAACATATCATAAACATGCAGAAGAATGCATCTAAGTGCACATCACAGTTTTCAAATTTACTACAGCTCCTTCAAATCAAGACAGAACATCAGCACACTGGAAGCTCCTATACATGCAGGCAGTCCTAGGCACTGTGCCTGAAGGAGACTTCGGCCTCCTGTCCAACAGTACAGACTGGCTTCCCTACTGCCTGTCACCAAGAGTAGAATCACAACGCTGCAGTCTCCTGCGCTTATAACTTGTTAAGTGATGACAATCTCTTGTCATGGCTGGAGCTATGTGACTTTTTTTTTTTTTGGTCTTTTTGAGACAGGGTCTCCCTGTGGCCCCAGCTATCCTGGAACTCACTCTGTAGACCAGGCTGACCTTGAACTCACAAAGATCCGCCTGCCTCTGCCTCCCAAGTGCTAGGATTAAAGGCATGTGCCACCACGCCCGGCTGTGTGTGACTTTTAAGTCTTCCTTCACCCGGGTTACAGTCCCTAAGCCCCCCAGTGGTCACCAGCAACTTCGGTGATGAACCCAAGCTATAAACATACTTAGGGTACAGCTAAGTCACCGGGGTACAAAAACAGCTAAACAGAACATACCCCAATTTGATGCACAGGATCACAGTTCTTCAGAATGGTTTCTGTACTGCACTCTCTGTTATCCTGGGTTAACTGACACCTTAGAGGGAAAGACTGGGGATGCGCAAGGACTAATACAGAAATCTATCCCGGGCTGGAGAGATGGCTCAGTGGTGAAGAGCGCTGACTGCTCTTGCAGAGGGCCCAGCACCCACTTGGTGACTAAGAACTGTCATTAAGCCAGGTGTGGTGGTGCACACCTTTAATCCTAGCACTAGGGAGGCAGAGACAGGCGGATTTTTGTGAGTTTGAGGCAAGCCTGGTCTACAGAGTAAGTTCCAGGCCAGCTGAGGCTATAGGGAGACCCTGTCTCAACAAAACAAAACAAAACAAAACAAAACAAAACAAAACAAAACAAAACAAAACAGAAATCCATCCCACCTTCTGCCAACAGACACTGACAGTTCTGTGGGTTTCTTAGAAGCCCAGTTGTGGGAGCACATGGGGCATCCTGAGGTGAGCTTTGTACCCAGTTGCAGGTAGAGCCCTGGAGGCCTTGCTTCAGGGCCACCCTGCACTCTCCACCTCCACAGGGCACTTTCTGTGTATTCCCAGGATACATTTTACCCTCTCCTTCAGCAGAGCTTTCCTGGGACAAAAGCTGTTTTTTTTGTTTGATTTTGTTTGTTTGTTTGCTTGTTTGTCTGAAACACTTTTCTGTTTTACGTGGGAAGACTCAGTTTGAAGTAGGGGCTAGTTCTCAGCTAGCATCCCTTGGCACAACATGGAAGTCATGGGGTTCCTCTGACTGCACCCCAAGAGGGAGCAACTTGTGGCCCAGGCACATGACACTGGCAGGGCAGCAGGATACAGGGGCTTGAGACTGGGGTCTGTGATTGGCTCTGAGAGATGACATCATTTTGCTTATAAAAGTGACTCACAGCAGTCAATAAATTGAATTATCCATTACCATCATCACAGAATTCCTGGATCCGTTATTTTGTGTATATACAGGCTGAAGCAGGCCTAGATTTCAAGTATCAGTGGCTAGTGGGTTAGATGGGGATCAGTCAGATCACTAACCTGGCACATGGGATTGGACAGACACTAATCAGGTCACCAACCTGTGGGAGTAGATTGTAAGTGGGTGTAGGCTGAAGATAGGCCATCAGCCGGCGCCTGAAATTCCTGTCCAGTGACCAGAAGTTTTTGGGCAGGTGGGTAACCATGGCCAGACCTGGGTTGGGTTACGAAAGTGACCAACTGGGGCTGGAGAGATAGCCTAGCGGTTAAGAGCACCAACTGCTCTTGCAGAGGACCCGGGTTCGATCCCCAGCACCCACATGGCGGCTAAGAACCGTCTGTAACTCCAATTCCAGGAGAACTCCAGTTCCAGGGGAATCCGAGACCCTCTTCTGACCTCCACGGCATTGCACGACACGGGTGCACAAACCTACATGCAGACAGTACATTCANAATCAATGCTCTTTAAAAAAAAAAAAAGAATTCATATCCCCAAACCATGTAAAACTCAGGCAGGCATGGTGACTGCCTATAATCCTAGCACTCAGGTGTCAGCAGCAGGGGATCTCTAGAACAAGCTGGCTATCCAGACTAATCAAATTATGAGCTCCAGATTCAATGAGAGAGCTGGAGTCAGGAAATACAATGGAAGGAGATCAAGAAAGAGACCTAAGTCAACTTTGAATCTCCATATGCTTGGTGGTTAAGAGTGCTGGCTGCTGTTTAGTTCCTAGCACCAATGTGGTAGCTCATAACCATCTGTAACTTCAGTTCCAAGGATGTGATGCCGTCTTCTGGCCTCCATGGGTATTGCACAACATGGGTGGACTTACATACCTATAAAACACTCATACCCACATACAGATACACACACACACACACACACACACACACTTGAATGTCCTAAGCTTTTGATCAGGGTAGTCCAAGAGACTCCCAAAATAGCACAGGCTATTGACACAATGCTTGATTGCCTCCCAGAACTTGAAGACACAGATATACTTTAAACATAGGACTTGGAGCAATTGAGCTGGAACTGACCTGGAAGCCTCCTCCTTGAAGAATACCTTTCATAGTTATCAGAGGAATAGCACCTGCTATTCAAGTGCTAAGAGAGAGAAACAATCAATGGTAACCAAGCTATAAAGCCTAATAACCACAATAATGACTGGTGCCGCAAAATATCTCTATTGGTGTAGTGGCACTTTTATCTTGGAAGTGATCAACACCTATCTAATTAGACTTAAAGCCTGCTCAGTGAGGGGAACTCTAAAGATGATCAGGATTATATTGTATGAAACACACAGAAATTCAACAAAAATTTAAAAAGTAATAAATACTTTTAAAAGGATAAAATTTAAGCATTAGATTCAAAAACTAGAAATGAAGACCTTCCAACTAAATGTATAATCTGAAAATAATTAGTTTCTGTGGATATTTTTCATTGCTTGTATAAGGTAAATAACTAAATTAGGATTCACAGAGACATAGCCATGCCACTATCAGGAAGCCTATGCTTTCCTTCTCCTCCTAAAGATTCTTAGAATGATGTCACACTCAATCCCACCACATTAAGAATAAATAGGGCTGGGCGTGGTGGCACACACCTTTAATCCTAGCACTCGGGAGGCAGAGGCAAGTGGATCTTTGTGAGTTCAAGGCCAGCCTGGTCTACAGAGCAAGTTCCAGGACAGCTGGGGCTAAAGGGAGACCCTGTTTCAAAAAAGACCCCTCCAAAAAAATAAATAGGAAGCTGCATGTTAACATTTCCAAAGCTTGGAAATACACACATCACAGACATATATTTTGCTTTTGGCTAGGATCCAACCACCTAAGTACTTGTATTTTTTAAAACCCCAAGTTTTAGTATGCTTACAGAAGCATTATGAAATTATGGGTTAAAACAACTCTAGATGAAGTTCCCTACTAGGCCTAAAATGATCCTTTTCTGTAAAAAAACTACAAAGAACAATTTGGATCCCAACATGATGGTTATAGTAAATTCTAATTGTAATAAATTAGAATAGCTTTGAGAAAAATTATTTTTGAGAAACATATAGCTGACATCTTCAAGAGGTCAAGCAAGGCACAGCAATCAAGATACTGAGGCAAATAGCATTTTTTTCTTTTTTGTCTTTTCAAGACAGGGTCTCCCTGTCATCCCAGCTGTCCTGGAACTCACTCTGTAGACTAGGCTGGCCTTGAACTCACAAAGATCCACCTGCCTCTGCCTCCTGAGTGCTAGGATTAAAGGTGTGAGCCACCACGCCCAGCATGGCAAATAGCATTTTGAAGCCTATAGGATTGCCAGCAATCATCTGTTTCTTGAACTGCAAAAAAACTGTCCTCTTCTCTAGGAGGAACCAATTGCCCTGACTCCTTTCCCAGTAACCCCTCATTGCATTTGATGACCTTCCCTTCTGTCACCCAACTTGTGACTAAAAATCAGCTTAGCTTTTTTAACCCATCAATATCTTTATCTATATATCTATTTCTGAGTCTGTATTTAACTCTATATAATTTATCACTATATCTGTCTTTCTCATGGGGCCTTCACTTCAAACTACAATCCTATTTTTCTTTTTCTAACAAATATACAGGAAAAATGTCATTTCTCTTTTTTGTTGTTTTTGTTTTTTGTTTTGCTTTGTTTTGGCACAGGGTCTCCCTTAGTCCCAGCTGTCCTGGAACTCACTATATAGACCAAGCTGCCCTTGAATTCACAGAGATCCACCTGCCTCTGCCTCCAGAGTGCTAGGATTAAAGGTGTGCGCCACCAAGCCCAGCTGTCATTTCTATTTTAAGTGCTAACTTGCTTTTTAGTAACCTTATAGCATGGCTTCCCACCACTCCACAACTCTGAAGTAACTAGGTACTAGATTAAAAAACTGTCCTCCAAAAACCCGTGGATATTTATTTGAAAATAGGGTCTTTGCAAATGAAATGGAATTAAATTTAAGTCAGACTGGATTACATTGTGCCCATAATCTAAGAAGATGGAAAAATTGGACAAAGACAAAGACTCACAGAGGAATCGTGCCCAGAAAGGAGTGAGGCTGCTGTAAACCACAGAATCTCATGGCATGACTGGTGCTTCCCATAACACCAGGAAAAGCAAGAAAGCATTGCTCCCAGGGCCCGTGGAGAAACCAGGCTCCACTAATAATTCGGTTGCAGGCCTCTATCCTCCAGAACTGTGCAAGTTTCTGTTGCTTAAAGGCTTCCGTTTGTAGCAATTTGTTAGCATATTCTCCAAATCACAAAACCCAGTCCCTTCATATTCCTCATTTGTTTTTAAGGAAGGCTTAATCTTACCCTTTATGAGATTTCTACACTGCATTTGAAATCTCCACTTATTTAATAGTTTCAACTCAATAAAAATACATACTGGGTAACTGGATTAAGAATAAAATTCACCTACTTGTAGGATTACACCTCATTGTTTATACAGGTGCCCATAGGGGCTGGAGAGATGGCTCAGCAGTTAAGAGCACCAACTGATCTTGCAAAGGACCCAGGTTCAATTCCCAGAACCCACATTTCGGCTAAGAACCATCTTTAAGCCAGGTGTGGTAGCACACTCTGGAGGCAGAGGCAGGCAGACCTCTGTGAGTTCAAAGCCAGTCTGGTCTACAGAGTATGCTTTCTGTCCCTAAGTCTATTTATGTTGGACCAACCTTGCATTTCTAGGATGAAACTAACTCAGCTTTGGTGTGTGATCCTCTGAATGTGTTCTTGAACTTGGCCTGCAAGAACTTTATTGAGAATATGGTATAAAGTAATAATATTGGCACTGTGAAATGAGTGTGCTGATGCTCCTCTTTATGGAACAGTTTAAGGGACATTGGGGTTAGCTCTTTTCAAATTTTTTGTAGAATTTGGCAGTGAATCCATCTAGTTTTGGCCATTTCTTTGGGGGAGTTTTTCTGCTTCAACTTCAGTTAATGTTATGGATCTGTTTAAGTTATTATGTCCTCTTGATCTCATTTTAGTTGGTCATGGGTATCTAGGATCCATTTTAAAAATATTTTCTTTTGGGGGTAACATACATTTTCAAAGTATGATTCTCTGAGTTTCATTGGAATCTATGGTAACTTCTCATTTTTTTACCTCTAATTTTATTATTAGTTGAGTCTGGTCTCTCTTCAGGGGTTTGTCAGTTTATTTATTTTTTTGACATTTTATTTTATTTTATTTTTTAAGACATTTTATATTCCTAAAATTACATAGCATGTTGATGTATGTTTTGATGTTATTTATTTATTTATTTTGGTCTTTTTGAGACAGGGTCTCCCAGTTTATTTACTTTTTTAAAGAACCAAATCTTTGCCAGGCATGGTGGCACATACCTTTAACACTAGCACTCAGGAGGCAGAGACAGGCATATTCCTGTGAGACTGAAGCCAGGTTGGTCTACATAACAAGTTCCAGACCAGCTACAGCTACAGGGAGATCCTGTCTCAAAAACAAAAACAAAGTATCTTTGCTTGATGAAGTCTACATATGTACTGCTCTTTTCATCTGAATTTCTGCCTTGATAATTATAGTTTCTTTCTGTCTCCTACTTTTGTTTGCCTTGTTCCTATTTTTCTGGGTCCTTAAGGGACATCATTAGATTATTTCTTTTCTTTTTTTTTTAATTTTTTTTATTATTATTTATTTCTATATGTGTATGAATGCACTGTCTGCATGCAAGTTTGTGCACCCGTGTCGTGCAACGCCGCGGAGGTCAGAAGAGGGTCTCGGATTCCCCTGGAGCTGGAGTTCTCCTGGAACTGGAGTTTCAAACGGTTCTCGGCCGCCATGTGGGTGCTGGGGATCGAACCCGGGTCCTCTGAAAGAGCGTTCGGCGCTCTTAACCGCTAGGCTATCTCTCCAGCCCTAGATTATTTCTTTAACATTTTTCTGACTGTTTTTTTAGCCCCAGCTGGCCTGGAACTCGCTCTGTAGACCAGGCTAGCCCTGAACTCACAGAGATCCACCCCCCACCCCAACCCCCCCGCCTCTGCCTCCCAAGTGCTAGGGTTAAAGGCATGCACCACCATGCCTGGCTTAAAGACAGTTCTTAGCCGCCATGTGGGTGCTGGGAATCAAACCCAGGTACTCTGCAAGAGCAGTTGGCACCCTTAACTGCTGAGCTGTCTCTCCAGCCCCATTTTCCTGACTTGGATGTAGGCACTCACAGCTAAACAGTTTCTTCTTAGAATTGCCTTAGCTGTATCCAAAAGGTCCTGGTAGTTATAATTTTATTTTAATTACTAATGTTTGCATATATGTATGTGTATAAGTGTGATACAAGCATACCACAGTGCACATGTGGCATTCAGAAGGCAACATTCAGGAATCAGTTCTCTTTTTCCACTATGGAATACAGGGATCAAAATTGGATCATCAGATTTTCTAGAATCAAATTAAAATGAAACACATACCAAACACAAACATGCATTTGCAGGCACAGGCACAGGCACACACACACACACACACACACACACACACACACACACACACACCACTAATAATAATAAATCTTTAAGGGGATAGTGGTGACGTGGTTCAGTGGGTTAAATCACTACGAAAATCAAGAATTTTTTAACTTCCTGATTTCTCCTGTGACTCATGAGTCATTGAAGAGTGCAGTGTTCAGTAGCTATATATTTGAGTGTTTCTGTAATTTGTGTTGCTATTGATTTCTAGTTTTATTGCACTATGATCTAATAAGATACAAGAGATTATTTCCATTCTTTTTTATTTGGTAAGATTTAGTTTGTGGCTAGAATGTAGTTTATTTTAGAGTAGGCATAGGTGGAAGGAATGAGAGACCCCTATAAAGTCTAACAAAACAAAAACATGCCCTCCACATGCATATCTTGACATGGGTGCCCCCCATATCACACACAAAAATAAATAAATAAAAAATTAAAGGAAGCAAATGACAAATGGAAAAGGAGGAACCCTTGCATACCGCTAGTGAGAATGTGTGAAACTACTATGAAACTTGATATGGAGGGATTTTTTTAAGGTCAAGGGGGAATTACCATATGTCTCAGCTATACTACCTTTGGTTGTGTACCTGAAGGACTCAGTCAACATATCATAACCATATTTGCATATCTATGTTTACTGATGCACTATTTACAATAACCAGGAAACAAAACCAGCCTAAAATGTCCATCAACAGATGAATAAAGAAAACATACGGGCTGGAAAGATGGCTCAATGGTTAAGAGCACTGACTGCTCTTGCAGAGGAACCAGGTTCGATTCCCAGCACCCCATGGTAGCTAACCACCATCTGTAACTCCAGTTCCAGGCAATCTGATGCCCTCTTCTGACCTCCGTGGGCATTACACCACATGGGTGCACCTACCTACATGCAAGCAAATACCCTTGTATACATAAAATAAAAATAGTAAAAAAGAAAATGTACATATACACAATGGAATTTTATGCAGCTATAAAAAATGAAATGCAATCATGACATTTTCAGGAAAATGTATGGAACTGGAAATAACTAAAATACTAAAATTAGACTCGGAAAGACTAATGCCACATTTTCTCACTTATGTGGAACTTAGATTTAAAATTATATATATATATATATATATACACACATATACATATATATATACATATACATATAGTGTGTGTGTGTGTGTGTGTGTGTGTGATGAAATTAGAAAAGGGATCATGAGAGGGCAGGAAGGTATTTCAAGAGTGGAAGAGAGGAAAATGCAGTACATGCAATATGAATGGGGAGGAAAAGAACCACCTGGACAGAGGTATGGGAGATTGAAGAGGGTAATAAGGGAGGACAAATTAGAGCCAAGTGTTACTAATGCCACATTCATAAGAAAATGCCACAGTGAAATGCACTACATTGTGTGCTAAACTAAAAAATTAATTTAAAGAAACAGAAAAAAAAGAGGATGAATAGAATAGCTTGGAGAATTCTGTATTAGGTGCTTGGGTATAGAAATGTCACTAGTTCAGATAGGAAATAAGGAGGGAAATAGTTAAGGTAGAGAAAAGAAACCATTCCACTAGGTTATGTTAAGAATTAAGATGGGGGGGTGGCTGAAGAGATAGCCTAGTGGTTAAGAGCGCCAACTGCTCTTGCAGAGGACCCGGGTTTGATTCCCAGCACCCACATGGTGGCTGAGAACCGTCTTTGACTCCAGTTCCAGGGAATCCGACACCCTCTTCTGACCCCCACAGCATTGCACAACACAGGTGCACAGACCTGCATGCAGACAGTACATTCATACACATAAAAGAAATAAAAATTTTAAAAAGAAGATAGGGTTGAAGCATGATAGTTTGGATCTGGTATACCATACAGAGGTTCATGTGTTGAATGCTTGTCCCCAGTGCAGCAATATTCAGGAGTGGCTGGATCATGAGGGCTGAATAGACTACTGGGAGGTGGTGGAAACTTCAGGAAGTAGGGCCTTGCTGAAGGAACTCAGTTACTGGTGGCCTGTCTTTGACCTTTCCCAGGTCCCTGGCACTCTGATTTCTTTCTGGCTGCTGTGAGTTAGCAGCTCTGTTCTATCGTGTCTTTCCACCATGATGTTCAGCTTTGTTTCAGGGTCAATGCAGTGTGATCATGTGACCATAGACTGAAATTTCTGAAACTGTGAGCCAAAATAAATCTTTATCACACTTTAATTTGACCAAGGATTTTTGTCACTGTGATAGAAAGCTAACGCATCACGTACAGAGACACCTAATAAGAATGGGGAGGCAATATTTGTTTAGATAGGATAACAGAGTAAATATTATGGATTCAAGGATATAGATGAGTTATAGAGAGACTATGATAATCTGTAGTTAGAGCTCCCTAGGGGAAGCTATCCAATAAGATATATATATATATATAAATTTATTATATATATATATAAATTTATTATATATATATATAAATTTATTTCAAGGAACAAATTCACATGATTATAGGGGCTGATATCTGGAAACCCTGTATGAGAGGTTAGCCTAAAATTTTTACTGTGGCCTGGTCAGCAGGCTAGAAACTCAGGCAGAAGTTAGTGCTGTGGCATTGAGACACAATTTCTTCTTCTCTAAAATTTTCAGGTTTTGTTTGGATTGCCTCACAACTGATTAGATGAGCCTCCAGCAGATACTAATTACATCTATAAAAACATTCTTTTAGCAATCACAAGATGATGTTTGATTAAGTAACTGGATAATATGGCTTAGCCAAGTGACATACAAAACTAAATATCACAAAAATGAAGACAGAACCTAACACTCATTGGGGAGGTAAAGCATGCAAACACTGAGAAGTATTCTGAGAGGCAGAGAACATGAAAGGCTCACAGAAGACAAAGACAGAGACCATTCTAATGATCAGCACTGGAAATCACTGTTAGGAGATCACATAAAAGCCTAAAACTGTTCCTGAAAGTTGACATTCAGTCATCAACTGTAACCTAGAAAGAGCTGTTTCAGTGATGCTTTAGGAGAACAGATAGATTTTAATGAAAAGGCAAAGAGAGCTGAGAAGGTAAAGTATGTTCATAGGAACAAAATTGAAATGTTCCCCAAAACACGTTCCCTTCCTTCAGCTGGGGCTCCCCCACTATCATTACCAAATTATCTGGGTCTTCCCCACCACTCCCTAAGGGGCTAGCCCAGAAACAGGTGCAGTCACGGCTATTTAGATGCCAAGCATTATGGAAATTAATCTCACATTACAGGTGAAACATTAGACACGGTCACAGGAATACTTGTGATACTTTTAAGAGATGTAAAAGAATCTAAAGAAGTTTTTAATTTTTATAGAAAGAAATGCTAACATATTCAATACTAAGTGACATTGTAATCTAAGTACTTTTCCAGTGCCCGGAAAGAGTTAAACTATCCGCTACATGCCTAGTTTTGTTATGTGACCATGTGTAATGTTTGGCTGAATGAATACAAACATAATAATAAAAGGTGCTTCTACGGCAAGTGGTTACACAGGATTAGTTCACTATGATGATGAAGTAAACTTGAATTGGTTTCTAATCAAGGTACATCTTACTTTGTCGTAATGAGGTTAAGAAGAAATACTAAGCCAGGCGTGGTGGCACACGCCTTTAATCCTAGCACTTGGGAGGCAGAGGCAGGCGGATCTTTGTGAGTTCAAGGCCAGCCTGGTCTACAGAGTGAGTTCCAGGACAGCTGGGGCTATAGGGAGACCCTGTCTCGAAAAGACCAAAAAATAAATAAATAAAATAAAAGAAACAAAAGAAGTATCTTTACATTATTCCACCTGGATTCATTTAAACTAACACATTTCTCTTCTCTCACTAGTTTAAGGTTAAAAAAAAAAAAAGCACTCTTGCAGTCTGGCTGCATCCCAAGTGTGGATATTTAGGATAAGGAGTTCCCAGACATGTACTCCTATTTTGTGTCTATCAGAGCGTAGTCCTTTGCATTGGTCACTACTAACAGCAGGTAAAGTGCTTTATCCTCAAGATTCATTGGAGATCTATCACATACTCCATCATCTAACATCGTCGCAAGTTTGCTGAATATTTACATATAGAATTTAAATTTAAACGGGCATAGAAGAGATGCGTAGATATCGTCAGCACGGGATCTAGGCTGGTACTCGAGTAAATTTCGTGAGATAAGCAGTGACAGCCTTGGCTCCCAGCGATCTCTCCACTTCTTTTATATCACAAAAAGAGGGGGGCCACCACTTGTAAAGGTGGGTTTTTCAGTATCTATGTTCAATATTTTGAACAACGCACCAAGGTTGTCCCATAGGTCCAATTGAGAAGCTATATGCCTACAAGCATTTGATCAATTCAAGAGTCCATCTCATATCAGCGATGTGTAAGTCTCACAATTGCAACAATCAAAAAACAACACACAAAAAAAGAAACAAAATTCTCTCCACAGCCCCTACATTTCTACCAATGCTACCTCTTCCTGCAAGGTTGTTCCCTAGGCTTGGCAGAGGGGTACACAGGTGGGTGACCGAAGCAAAGCAGTATTTTCTTGGAAATGTCCATTTTTTACTCCAGTCCAGGTTGTTTCCCTTCAATTGGGTTGACAGCTTATCCAGGTGCCTTTTTAATCCTACAACAAAAGCACAAGCAGTACTATAGATGGTAACAGCCAATTTAAATCAATGCATTACCTATGCGCAAAGCTATAGCCTGTGAGCATTCACACACAGGATGTTTGGATGGTAATGTTAAGTCACAAGCTGTGGTTTTCTCATAAAGATGACGAAGTTTTTATTTGGGTCTCATATAATGCTGTCTAACCAATAGAGCGACATAAGGCTTGATGGCACAGCCATGAATTATTCCTCCAAGGAGAGAGCTAATATGCCAATTAGATTTGGATATCGTATAAAGACCACATATGGCTGCCCACTGTTGCCACAGTATCTCCGGCAGCTGAGGTGTAGCTGATACTACAGGAGGAGTCTTGCTTGACTCAAGGAAGACCAATATTTTTGCTATTCTTTTTTTTTAGTGGCCTTTGGTAACAGCTCTCTGGCATTTTAGAGTGCCACTGACCATTAGCAAGTGAGTCTCTCAATAATATTTTTCATGTTTTACCACCAGTCTCGACAACAGGACTTACCACCTATTCTCACTTGCAATATCCAATTTTTATACAGGACAATAAGGCCTTTAAATTTTGGAGGAGTTGGATTACAACTCCCACTCCAGCCTACGATCTCCTGGCAGAACAATCCTATGCTGACCTCAGGGCTTTCCTATATTAACATATTGTCCTCAATTGTACCACTTATAATTATATATTTATTTGGTCTAGATAGAGATATTACCTTGTACACGTATTCGTATGTCTAGTCCAATCAATCAAAAGAAGGCATTATAACTGTCTCACAAGCATTTACCATTACAACACTTTGTTCATATTTGCAGTTAGGGGAAATGACTGTCAACTTAACATCAATATTTTTCTTTTATTAGTATAGGTTAGATAAGAAGTTCTAGATAGGATAGCGTAAAGTCCACTTCATGGAGGTATGGATTACACACGATTATAAATCAGTTATTCCCAAATACAGGATTCGAGAGAGATGACTCAGTACTGTGACTCAGGCAATCTGAGGTTACTCTTATCTTTTAATGTTCAGATGGGATCAGACTCCTCTCCTGTCTTGGCATTTCTCAGTCCATCCGTGCATGTCAAAAATCTGTGCTTTCAGACATTCAAGCCCATCTGTGTATGGAAATTCAAAAAGCAAGTAAAATAAAACAAATTTAACATTTATATTCCAATAGTTCAGAATGCTATTACCGATTTTATAATAGCTGTAAACCCTTATTCAACGGTGGATTAAGTAACAGCTGTCTGTTTTCCGAAGTCTTTGGCTTCTTCTAGGCCTGCATGAAAGACCTACATTTAAAGATTTTTTTAATTATCAAGTCTCTTAATAAACAAAATTATTTTACAGTTATCGCTTATAGAGTTCGCGTCAGTACTGTAGGGATGCGCTAGATATGTCCCATGAGAAGTTGTTCCATCATTACCATACTTCTGACTATTTCTTTATTAGCACCTGTTTTTATTTTTTAATTTTCAAAACCATCCAAAAACATATTAAGTACTTAATACACTGAAAACCTGGTTGACTTATTTGTTGAGACTGTGAAAGAGTGATAAGAGATTTTTTAAAAAATTTAAAAACATTATTTTAATTTTTTACCAAATATACTAAGCGGACCTAAACTTGTATGTTGAAAGATTGAACTATCGGTTTTTGCTGTAGAGGTTAATATATAAACTTTGACATCTTAATCATGGAATGGAGCCCAGTTTCAAACTTAGAGGTACACATGTTTTTTTAACATTATTCATGTCCTCGTTAACATAAAGCTAATACTATAGAATAACACAAAAAAGTACACTCATCCATACAACACGTGTGCGACGCACATACAATACACATCACACAGACATGAATAAGAAAGACATTCTGTTTCTTAGAACACTTGGTAAGAAAGAAAGCATATATCTTTGTGATTCCAATCGAAACACATGAATTTTATTGACATTTGTTGAAGGGTATTCTAGTAAGAAATCTAGTTCACACACTCTAGTAGGACAAAACAGCTGAGATCCATTCATGATAGCGCACCAGTCTATAGGGCCATTTGCAACCACTTGTCACTTCAATGAACTATACCTAAAGTTTACTAATTCTATTCCCTATAGCCTGTTCGCCTTTCTCGATTTCATACCCTCACTTCCCTAGCTGTCCGGCTCTTGTCTAACCTAACTGACCCTATATATTTTACAAATCTAAAGATTTGAGGATTCCCAAAAGTAGACAGGCCAAAGTTGTTTGTAGTCTTGAAATGAATCCATGTTGTCTGCTATTAAGGACTTTGGAGAGAATAATATATTCATAATCACAAACATTATAACCATTATTAACTTATTAATTATTCAATAATACAACAATTAACCATTATTGTCACAATAATTATGATAAAATGTCAAAAATAGCAGCCAACAATGAACAATTTACATTAGACTGAATTTTTATCAATTATTATCAATATATATTTTAATAAAATAACTATAACATTAATAACAATTACTACTAATATTAACAACAACATCATTAAACTGAATAGTTACATACTATAAACCAATTAAAAAATTGTTAACACTAAGGGGTATAAAGCAAACATTTTCTATGAATCGAATCTATTTTTGTTAATAGCTAAATAGATTAAACCTGTAGGACTATAATGAATTGAAAGCAGGAAACTCACATTCACTCACACAAACACACAGCTTGAAGATGGCCTAAAGAAACATAAAACAGTTTTATTTAAAGAATTTCTCATTTAAATTAAACCAAAATATCAATTTAGTTGTTAAAGAGACTTTTACCAAGTCCTTCTAAAAAGAAATTTATCAGACCAAGTTTGTTTTGTTAGAACTTCAAGGCCTGTAAATTCTCCTAGACTTTAGTTAAAACATGCTGAGTGGATTGAAACTAATTGATCAACTTGGTAGGGTGGAGGTCCACAGTCTGTGTCCGGAGGACTGGAATCAAAGCTGCACTTTTAAAACACAATGAACACTGCCCGGGCTGGCTCTTGCCCTAGACTTTATGCTTCCCAGGAAACACAGAATACTGTAAAGGCCAGCCCTTCCCCCACCAGCATCCGCTGTTTCCAAAGGCAGGAGAGGGGAACAGAACAAACATTGGACTAAGATTAACCAGAGTATCTACAAACAGCTAAAACTGAAAAATGTAGATAGGAAGCCCAGAACTCAACAGACATCCATTTGGAGTTAAAGGCTATGGCCACCACCAAAAAGCCTGTAATTTACCAAGCTAATTTGCATCATAGAGAGACTAGCTTTAGGAACACCTCTTGGAATGCTTGCTGCAAAAAACTGCTTCAGTGGGCATGCCTTCCTTCCAGCTCTGTGACCTTTCCCCACCTGAACTGTGGCCCAGAAGGTGGGGAAGCCAGGACGAGAGAAGAAGAAGCCGCAAAAAAAAAAAAAAGACAAGCGACCAGGGCACGGCAATTCTCCAACCACATGTTCAAAACCTAAACTAGAAGCAAATTGAATGGAGAGTGAAGGGCTCCTCTTCTTACAAATTTCTCTTATTCATACCCACCACCTGGGAGGCTGGGGAAGCAACAGATGCCCCCAATCCAGGGAAGCCAAAACACCCACAGGGCTGCATAATCAGTCCCTACCGAGTGGGTGAATAACCCACAAGAGAATGCAAGCTCTCAAAGCCTATCAGGAGTAAGAGGGTCTTTCTGGCACGACAGGTCAAGACTCCATCAGCGCCATCCACAGGCATCAACAGCAGATCAACTATAGAATATCCCTCTGCTGCCCATCTTAAGTCCATGCCTTCACTGATTTTGAGATGCTACACTTTCTCCATGCCACAACTTGAAACAAACCGTTAGCTCTGCTCCACCAAATCATGACCCATCGAAATGGTTCTCTACTCCAACAGCATCAACAGTTCGCACAAACGTGCGCAGAACTTCGAGCAGACCATAACACAGCACAACTAAGCATACACAACAAAACAAGTTCCTCCTGAATAATAGGCTTCCTTAGTAAGCAGTGTGTATTTTCCCATCTGCAAGATTCTATGCCTTGAGCCAAAACTGGTCTCGAAGACCCACATTGGAGATACTATCAGGTCCCATCTCTTTCTGTTTTTTTTTTTTCAAGACAGGAGTCTCCCTGACCCCAGCTGTCCTGGACTCATCTTGTAGACCAGGCTGCCTTCACACAAGATTCCACCTGCCTTTGCCTCCCCAGTGCTAGGATTAAAGGTGTTGCGCCACACTGACAGCTGAAGCTGACCATAGCTCGTAACTTAAAAAGCCAGTGTGTAATTTGGAGATCAAATCCAAGTTCTTAACAGATAAACAAATAACTTAAAACCAATTGATTTTTAGAATGTAGAACCTAGCTCAAGGTAAAAGTTAAGGCATGCCTATATTAGTTAAACTTTAGGGAACCGTTCAGAATTAGCCTCTGAAGAATCAGATTTAAAACAGGCTCTACAGCTCCTATTATGTCACTATAGAATGGCGCAGTAAGACTGAAGGGCATTTAACAAACAAACAAGAATACACATGACACAAAGCTCTCAGACACATGAGAGAACAGTTAAACACAGAGAGCTTGCATAGACATTTGACTTAATATAATGAGAGATTTCCTTTCTCCTTAAGGTAGCGGGGCATCTAAGTCCCTACCACACCGTTTCCAGTCCCATATTTTGGGATGAATGGAGGGGTTCCAGTAACACAATGATAACGCTCATCAGAAAAAAAGATTTTCCAAACTGCCATTACTATTCCATTCGTGTCTTCTTTCACTATCTTTTCTCTTCTTGCTAATTTATTAACTCAGTGTTAAATAGAAAAATACAATAAACTTTTGCTTCTATCTGCTTTATGATTCGGGGCCATTAGTGTCACTGAATGGATGAAGCAAAATCACTTACTTTCTCAGGTCCAGCTCCCGGGCACGGAGAGTCCTCATCCACTTACTTTCATTCTAATGGAACGGTCCAGCTTCCCTGTGCAAGACAGACGGCAGATTCCTCAATAAGCACTCAAAATGCAGCTGCTAGCTGTCAACCCAATGCACTGCTCACCATTCTCATCATGCTCGTGATCATCTGGTGGCGGGTCCAAACTGAAGTCCAGGTAGGTAATGGCGCGCCACTGTCGCGCCGTATCTCTGCAGAGCTCAGTTGAGCTGAGTGGTTCTGAGAGCACACAGCCTTGAAATATAATGGGCGAGAGAAAAGGAGCGAGACCTAGCTGATAGTTGTCAAGGTCTCTGTTTAAGTGAAACAAAAGTGGTTACATGTTATACTTGTAACGAAAGGCCAGAGATAGTGAGGAGGTAGGAAATAGTGGGGCAACAGGGGGAGCAGGCAAGGGGTGATCTGGCTAGGGCTTGATCCAAAACATGTTTAAGGTAAGCTTTGAATGTCCGTGGGCCTGAACATCCTGGCGTTATGTTCTCAGCCAACATGTTGCATAGCCCTAACGCATCGGATCCCTGCTGAGCCAGCAGGCGACTTGTCCGACTTGTCCAGGGTGGATCTGTGTTCTCAGTCTCCAACACAAAGTTTAATGTTCCTATGACAATGACAACTAAATTCCTGGAAACTCAAAAAAGATAGAGACATTACAGCTCAACTCTAGTAAGAATTTAGAGAGGGAAAACAAGGTTATCTGAAAGGTGAGAACTGTGTTAGNGAGTCAAGAGAAAGGATATAGAATCATAAGAAACAAAAAATGAAATGTAACAAAATATTTCTTCTTATTTATTTATTTATTTATTTATTTATTTTATTCTTATATGTGTATGAATGTACTATCTGCATGTAGGTTTGTGCACCCATGTCATGCAATGCCGCGGAGGTCAGAAGAGGGTGTCAGATTCCCCTGGAATGGGAGTTAAAGACGGTTCTCAGCCGGCATGTGGGTGCTGGGGATTGAACCCAGGTCCTCTGCAAGAGTGGTAGGCACTCTTAACCACTAGGCCATCTCTCCAGCCCCAAAATATTTCTTCTTTTAACATTAGTACTGGGATGAACTACCTTCACTTAAGTTATAAGATAATCATAAGAGATAGAATTTTAGGGGCTGGAGAGATGGCCTAGCAGTTAAGAGCGCCAACTGCTCTTACAGAGGACCTGGGTTTGATCCCCAGCACCCACATGGCGGCTGAGAACCGTCTGAAACTCCAATTCCAGGAGAACTCCAGTTCCAGGGGAATCCGACACCCTCTTCTGACCTCCACGGCATTGCATGACACAGGTGCACACACTTGCATGCAGACAGTACAGACATACACATACAGAAATAAATAAAAAAATTTTTTAAATATTTTTTAAAAATTTAAAAAAGAGAATTTTATTGATAAATATGATTCAATAAATACTTCTGTGACTCACATATCTGTAAATTCTTTGGTAAAGGGGAGTTCTTTTTTAAGATTGTGTGTGTGTGTGTGTGTGTGTGTGCTATGAGAGTATTCATGCCTGAGAGTATGTATGCATTTGTATACGTGCCTGTGTATATGTATGGTCACTACCTGTGCTCCAGTGTCATGGAGCCAGAAGAAGACACCAGATCCCGTGGATCTGGAGTTACAGGCAGTTGTGAACTGCCAGATAAGGGTGCAGTAAATTGAACCTGGGTCTTAAGAGCAGCAAGCTCTTAATGGTTGAGTCATCTCTCCACCCCCTCAAAGAGGGTCCTCTTAATATTATTTTTACTTATAAACAAAGACTCCTGGAGTGGAGGCCTGTAGCTCAGCTGGTATGCTGAAACCTTGGGTTTAATCCCCCCAAACCACATAAACCAGGCATGGTGGCTCACACCTGTAATCCCAGCACTAGTGAAACAGAAGAAATCCAAGGTCATATTTAGCTCTATAGCAAGTTAGAATCCAATCTGGGATACATGAGACTCAGTCCCATTAAACAAAACAAAACACCAAATAAACTATCTGAAAAACAGAATTTTTTTTTTCAAGGAAAAACAGCATCAGGAAGTACAAAGGCAAAGGAGTATCTCTGTAATAACTAGCAACCAAACACTTTAACAAGTAGAAAGTTAGAACATACTGCAGAAAGAGCTTAAAAATAATTGGTTTCGTGACAGCATTTTCGTAGACAATGTGCTTTGACCGTATTCTTTCCCCTCCTCCATTACCTGCTCTTGTTCCCGTCCTGCTGTGGGTCCCTTCCTCTTACAAAGTCTCCCTTCTCCTTTCATGACTTTTAAAAAGAAGTTTCAATTCTTCATATGAGAGAAAAATGTGATATTTGTCTTTCCAAATCTCATTTATTTCACTTAACATGATGATCTAGTTTCATCCATTTTCCTAAATATTGTATAATTTTTTTCTTCATAACTGAACAAAATTCCATCATGTATATACATTTTCTATATCCATTCATTCATCTGTTGATGGGCACCTAAGCTAATTCCATATCCTGGTTATTGTGACTATTTCCCCAATAAAATGGGTATGCAGGTATTTCTACTATGTCCTAGTTTTTATTTCTTTGGATATGTACCTAGGAGTGGTATAGCAGGATCATACAGTAGGTCTATTTTTAGTCTTTTGAGTAACTCCATCCTGACTGACATAGTTGCTGGACCAGTTTATATTCCCAACAGCAATATATAAATTTTACCTCACTTCCTCCTCTCAACATCCTCACCAATATTTATTGTATTTTGTTTTATGGATCATAGCCATTCTGACTGGGCTGAGATAGAGTGTCAGTGTAGGGTTTTGTTTTGTTTTTTTGTCTTTTAACAAATGCTTTATTGATAATGATTGACAAAATATTAGTATCTTCATCTCTGGACTTTATGGCCACCGATAGACTTCATCTTTGGATTAGGAAGAAAAACAATATTCTGTGTTTTCATAATGGTAAAGCTGTCATAACTCAACATAGGTACAATGTACAACTTGTGCAACAATTTCCTCTCAATCCCACAGACCCTGTTCCCTTTACTTGTACTTATTGTCTGCTTGGGTCACTCACAGGAGAAAAACTCTGTCAACATTAACACTTAGCAGCATGCTCACTGTTCATCTAATGATCTCATTAGTCCAGCAATGCCATACCGTCTGATCACTAGCTCTGTACATAATATGATCATCATTTCCTTTGTTTTTGGGGAATTCCAAAAGATTTTTGGTTATCTTATTTTTTGTTCATAATAAAGGGTGGGCCCAGGAGTCAGAGGAGCTGTTTCAAGTACAACCCTCTGCCTGGCTCAGTTCCCAGTAATGTAAAGGGACTCAACTTGGTCTCTGAGCTCTCAGTTCACAGAACTGGGAGGAACAAATGCAATAACTTTTTTTTTTTTATCTTTTAGAGACAGGATCTCCCTGTAGCTCCAGCTGTCCTGGAACTCACTCTGTAGACCAGGCTAGCCTTGAACTCACAAAGATCTGCCTGCCTCTGCCTCCCAAGTGCTAGGATTAAAGGCATGGGCCACCACACCTGACTAGTATTATTGAAGAGCCTATTAAGGGGTCAAACAGATGTGAGAAAACAGTGACTAGAAAGCAGGATGTCTGAGGAGGAAGGAGACACAGTCACTGGAAAGAAGCGCACCACTGAGTGCAATTCACATCGATTCAGCTTCATCAAGAGAGCACAAAAGAGGACTGGACAGAGCCAAGTCCAGAGTCCTTGAGTTCCCAGGCTTACTAGAGCTATGCTTCAACAGCCTTTGGAAGGAGGGGAGAACCAGAGCCCCCCCCCCACCCCCCCGCCACCGCCTGCAAAAAGACTACCATAGCAACATGGCTGTCAACCCCACCTAGGGCACAGGTTCCACACCGGTGGGAATCCAGTCTATACTGGCTTTCTTACAAAGGGCGTGGCACACTTGCAGAGGAGGGTTTTTCTTCATGAATTCTTTCTACCCATTAATTCCCTTATCGCTTCACCATTAAACTAGAAACGATGTTGCACGCTATCTTAGCTAGCTTCTAATTTGGGCACCATACCAATACTACACACATGATTGAATGAACCACCATGTCTTCTGGGTTCTTCCAATGGCAGGGACAGTATGTTTCTTTGGATTGAAAAGGTGTGATCTTTTTAAGAAAAGTATGTGAACATAAGGCCAGATTTTGTTAGTCTCCATCCCAGAAAACTGGTGGAGTACTCCTCCTCTCTTGTACAGTTCGATGACTGGCTTTGCTGCGTCTTTGTACCGTCTCAACCTGGCAGCCATGGCTTCAGGTTTATCACCTTCCTACTGGACTAGAGGCTCATGGGTGACGTCATCAATCCTATGCACGTGAGGCGGATTGAACTCCATTTATAGCTCCTCCCACTCGGAGGGCGAACCCATCGACAGCTCAGACGATCTTTGAGTGTCTCAAATGGGATATTCAAACTAATCACTAGGTCCACATCACAGATTCTGCTCTGGGCTTCGGCTTGTACTAATGTCCTCTGGAAACCACCCAATAGCCAGAGCTGTCCACTCTGAGACTCCAGCTCCAACTTCATGAGGCGTATGATCACGTGATCTGGTACTGTTTTGCCACGGTTCCAACTTTCACGGTGGTCTTGAGGTTCTCCTCCAAGAGTGGCCACTAGAGAGATGCTGAAGGCCAAAGTTCTCAGGGATCCTCTGGCATACCGTGCCCTCACCCGAACCTGGGTGGCACCGGGATGACCACTGGCAACAGTTCAGAAGCCAGGGCCTGGCAACAACAGGGCGGCTGGATTGCAGCTCATGAACTTTGTGTGTCCAGCTAGCCTGGCACCCTCTGGGTGCACTGTCAGTGTAGTTTTAAATTACATTTCCCTGATGGCCAGGGTGTTGAATATTTTTTTCATTTATTTATTTGCCATATTTGCTTCTTTTAAGAACTGTCCATTCATTTACTTTCTTATTGATCAGAATATTTGAGTTTGAGATGTTTGCTTTTTGAGTTCTTGATATATCATGGATATGGATCCCATCAGGTTCTTTACTTTCTCCTAGTCTGCATATTGTCTCTTCACATTGATAATTGTTTCCTTTGCTGAATATAACTGTAAATTAGATCCACTCCATTTGTTAGCCTTCAAGAAGAGCTTCTTAGTCAATGCTATGGTTAATCTTGTCAGTTTTTGTCAGTTTAATGGGATTTAGAGTCACCGAGGAGACAAACCTCTGGATGCAGCTATAAAAGCATTTCCAGAGAGGTTTAAACAAGGTGGGAAGATCCATCCTGACATAGGGGGCACAATTCCTTGGGCTTGGACTGAATAAAAAGGACAAAGCACAAGCACAAGACTTTATGTCTTTCTGCTTCTTAACTGTGGCTACAATGTGACCAGCTACTCAGGCTCCTGCTGCCTTGCCTTCCCCAAGGTGGACTATATACCCTCAATTGTGAGCCAAAACAAACCTATCCTCCCTTAAGTTGTCTTTATCATATATTCTGTCATAGCAACAAGAAAAATAGCAAATGGAAAAAAAATTGGTGATAAGGAGTGGGACCATTGCTGCAATGAATCTGGGCATTTGGAACTGGTTTGAGGGAGGAATATAGAAGAATCTTTAGTGTGAGCTAAAGAATCCTGAGAATGCTACAAGCAGAGCTTGATGGGCCTTTGTGATACAAGTTCGGAAGAAGTATTCTGAGAAAAATGCATACAGTTGAGGCTCAGCTTACACAGTTTCAGAAAGGAGCAAAGGTTCTCTCTAGAACTGGGCCAGAGACCAATCATGTTATGTTCAGGCAAAGAATATGACTGCTTTTGCCCACATTCTGAGAATCTGAATGAGACTGAATTCAAAAGTAACTAATTTATTTGGTGGAGGAACTTTCATAACAGTGTAACATTCAGGCTCTGTCATGTTATCACTCACAGCTCTTAACTAGGTTTACAGTGGAAAGACTAGGAAATTGAACAGAAAGATAAGAAAAATGTGCGGTTTGTTAAGGTAAGGCATATAAACAAATTTAAAATTGTTGACAGAGGAGCTGTAATTTAGGAAGGGTGCCTCGGGGGCAGGACTCCACCTATAAAAGGCTCCAGTTTGTAAAGCAGCAAATTCATTTCCAAAGAGCTTGAATTGAGAATAAAAATGCTGCTGGAGTCCTGTGTGTCAGAGCCACCACCCCCGCCTCAACTCAGTCAAAAGCAACTGCTAAGGGAAGCGTTTTTCCTGGTTCAGCCACCAAGGTATAAAGAAGCCACCATAGCTATGGTAGAAGCAGGCCAGACTACATCTTAGAACTTGGCAGTGTCATTCACATGTTGCTAATTTTGCAGGCATGCGAAACGCAATAGATATAGGGCCATAGAGACTTGTGCAAGTTTCCAGAAATCCTCTAAGTCCAGGCAATATGTAGCAAGGTTGGATTCTCTATAAAGAGGCTCTGAGACACTACTTAGCAAAGAGGCTACTGAGTAAAGGTGAAATCTAAGTTAAAATGGAGACTGCAGGATGTGGGAGGTGCCAGGACTATGAGACATCTGCTGAGGAAAGCTATGGCACAGAGTGGAGTGAGCCCAAGTCACGTGTGCTCCTGGCAGCAGAGATGAGGGGCAAAGCTAATCAAGCCCTTTGGAATGAAGAGGGTGCCACCGGTGGCCCAGACGCTGCACACAGAGCTACAGAGATTGGAGTTTCCCCTGCTGGGTTTTAGTTCTGCTCCAGGCCAACCTTTGTCTTTTCCAATGCTTTCTTTTCTTCTGTGTCATAATATACAGCAGGCAGGTAACTTGTTAGAAGTTTGACTCAGGTCTCAGAAGACACTAGATTTCTGAACAGTGTTGTTACTATTAAAGACGGAAGACTTTTGAAGTTGAACTGAATGCACGTTGCATTCTGAGATGGTCATGAGGCTATTGAAACAGCAATGGTTATAATTTCAAATAGGAGATGAACCTTGAGCAAAGATTTTAAAAAATGGAGCTAGAGTGATTCGGATATGTGTTAAGGGTTTAGAGTAGGAGTTTAGGTTAGAGTAAAAGGAGATGGTGTTGAGGGGCCAGATATGTCTACTACAGAGCTTGGTAGGCTACTCTTAAGAACTACAGGTTGGTAATGCCCAACCAAGAATGAGGCAAGACAGCAGGCTCATGGAATGAAAACTGGTTTGTCTGGAAGCAGATTTAAAGGCAGTTTATTTTCTAAACCATTTTTTACAACTCTTGACAACACTCTTGATGTACCTTGACAGCAGTGACAGTGAAATAGATGGCATCAAAAAGAACACATTTGAGGTACTTATTTCCAATCCAAAATGGAGCTCTAGCTTGTGTCTGTTGTAAATCTGTGCATTAATACCCTTCTTTCTGATGACTACTATTGCAACATCTAACAGCAGGATGATAGTATGTAGCCACTCTTTTGTGGATATCCCATACACAAACTTATCTTTCTACCAGATCCTGTGCATAATAATAAAGACACACATGATCAAGAGCTAAAACCCAGATAAGAAGAGAAAGGTGACTGAGCTCCCTTGAGCAAGAACCCATGACAGAACAGCAAGAGCAAAATGTTCTAGACTGAGCAGTGTGTGTTTGTGTCCTAGTGGACAACATCATAGATGTCATAAGACACTGACTCCTCCAAAAGGCAGATCCTCAGAAAATCAATCAGCAGTGTCATCATGTGCCTTGTTAGTAACTTGAGAAAATATAACTTGGTATATTCATTAATGTTACATAGTAAAACAATAACAAAAAAGTCTTTTTTTTATTATTATTTATTTCTGTATGTGTATGAATGTACTGTCTGCATGCAAGTTTGTGCACCCGTGTCGTGCAATGCCGCGGAGGTCAGAAGAGGGTCTCGGATTCCCCTGGAGCTGGAGTTCTCCTGGAACTGGAGTTACAGACGGTTCTCGGCCGCCATGTGAGTACTGGAGATCGAACCCGGGTCCTCTGCAAGAGCAGTCGGCGCTCTTAACCGCTAGGCCATCTCTCCAGCCCCAAAAAAGTCTTTTAAAAACCATGGACTTGAGTGAAAGGGATGACCAACTCCTCCAACCAAATTATGGCTAACGTAAATGTATTTTCCTAAATAAAACTCAGAGACAATATATAGTTTTCAAGCACAGAAAAAGTAAAAATATCTCAAATTCTTTAGCATAGACTTTCAAGGAACTGCCAAGGTTAAAAATGTCTGAGAACTAAAAAGACAGCTAACATACACACACACACACACACACACACACACACACACATGGGAACACCACTGGGGGCCACTTTACACAGAAACACTGGGCTTTAGGTGACTTAATTACACATGGTTACTCTCAACCTATTAAGCCACAATTACTAACAACAATAAAATTTCCCTTATTTTTCACAGAAAGTAGTTCTGGTTTTGCTTTTTTTTCTTTTTCTATGTATGTATTTTACATCACCACACAATGTGAAATATGAATATGAATACATAAGGTCATGGAAGAAACAAAGTGACCTTTTCCCTAGGTAAATCAATGTAGAATAACTAACTGCAAGCCTTTTTTTAAACCTTAGTAAATATAGCCTCTTCTTAAGCAGTGTTATCTTTAATTACCACTTATTTGTTAGAAAATAATGACTATCAATCAATTCAAGGTCTCTAGACTCTCCGAATACTAATGAAGATTTCCTCTAACAAAGGCAATCTCTGGGAGTATGTGGGTTAAAAGGCCAGCTTCAGAATAAAATAATATTCTCTATTCACAATAAGGTCAGATGGAGTTTATTCAGTCCCCTGATGGTTTCTTTTCAATAGACAAACAAGCTCAAATGGGAAAATTGAAGGATGGCTTCTTTTAGATGTATGGTAGTTACAATTTGTCCATAATGTATTGCAGACTCTCAACCATGTTATTTCTTTTAAAATAAAAGTAGCATGTGATATGTTTATGTCAGTAGGATGGAGGCCACAAGGATTAACTTGCTGTGACTATGTGCATGTCTGGCTCACATTTTGTAACTCCTGCCTGAAGATATTAAGGGGACTTTCTGATGGTGCAGGTACTAAAACTTTGTTATTGCTAAAGGTTATAAAAAATACCTTAATGATCTCTTTAGAGAAGACATCAATGTTCACCATCAGGTACGATTTGTTATTTTTCTACCTTGATCAGAAGAAGATGAAGCAGAAAAGTCATCAGGCTTCATTTATCCTTGCTAATATTTAAATTTAAAAAGGATTTTCTTTCTTATTTCTTTAGTTTTGGAATTATTCTCTACAACCATTCCTCTCTTTTCTGCTACATGAGACTTGAAAAATTGCAACATCGATGTTTATCTGTATTTTAACTGCTTTCATTATCATTAAGATAATACAAGAATGTGTACTAAAAACTAGAAGCTATTTTCATGCAAAACATTTGAAGCTCAGCTTGGATTGAGTGAAAAAATTATATATTCTTGGAAACCTATTAAAACTAATACAGGCTAATGTGTGACTAGAGGGAGGACGGTATGGTGAAGCAAATGCAGCACACTGTTAACCCTGCAAAACCTAGGAAGACGTGGAGATTTACTGTAAAGTTGTTTCAATTTTCCTATGTTCGAAGGCTTTCCTAATAAGTTTTTTTGGGGAAAAATATAATAGCATTTGTAAACAGTTTTAAAGAGTGAGGGAGAAACTCCAAATTCCACAAAATGGTTCTGCCAAAAAGACTAGGCAAGATTTGGCTGCTTATATTTGTTAAGTTGAGGAAGGAAAAGAAAAGACCAAAAAAGAGTCTTTCTATTGAGTCATGAAGGCAGGTAGAAAAGCACCCACATGGTGGCTAAGAACCATCTGTAACTCCAATTCCAGGAGAACTCCAGTTCCAGGGGAATCCAACACCCTCTTCTGACCTCCGCGGCATTGCACGACACGGGTGCACAAACCTACATGCAGACAGTACACTCATACACATACAAAAATAAAAAATTAAAAAAAAATTTTTTTAAATAAAAAAAAAGTAGACTTGTTACAAATTCTTACTAAATGAAGCTTTATCCAGGCAAATTTTGAAGAGCAGAGACTAAAATTTCTTCTTTACCTAAAAATATGTTTTACTTATTACACAAGGTACCTTCATCTCCCACATTCTATTTATTCTTTTTAATAATGTCCATTTAATATGAATCAACATACTTTTCATATAGATTCTTTAAAAAAATCATAAAAATTACCATCACATTAAAAACATTGCTAACCTATTCAATAGTGTGCATATGAAATACATGGTATGTATCAAAGGCCCTTCAACACAAATAGCTTCCTAAAGAGGTATAAGCAAGACATGTTTATGTCTGAAGTTCTATCAATGACTGTCTAATAGTCATTTAGAACATATCACACCTCCCCTGCATTTCATAACCCAAAGAAATTACTCAGTTACCAGTGAATGCATAACGATCTATAACATACATTTATTGAATGCCTAATATGTGCACACACAATGTACGTCATAGGGAAGAGAATATTAAGACACAGTGACATCATGAAATTAATAAAGAAATATAGGTGGACAGTTACAAAAAAGACTTAACTTTACAAAGTATTCTAATAGAGGAGACTCCTTGGTTGGGTTAGAAGTTTTCAGGAATACTTCTTGAGCTTAAACAATGAGCAGCAGATATCCAGGAAGGAGACAGGTAAAGTATGCCACGCTGAGGTGGTAGCACAGGTGCACAAGGCTGCATGTTTTCAGCACAGAACTACAGGTGGGGCAATATTGTGAAAGAAAAAGCTTATAATATATATTACAGAGTAATGAGGCCAGAGAGGCAGGCAGTAAGTATACCACAAAGGACCTTTGGGATATGTTACAGAGTTTGGAATTTCTCTTGGCTTCCCAAAGATTTTTATAAAGGGGATGCCACTTCTAGATTGCATGTTTACAGAACTCTGTGATTCCTGAAAGATGAATGTGCGGGTGATAAGGTAGTCAGCTAACAGAGGAATGCAATGAGGACCTAAACCAAGAGAATGACAATAGATGTGGTTTCAGAGAGACGAAGACACAACACTGCATGTGAGAGTGACTAGAAGTATCTAGCCTGGGTGAACCTAGGGATAACCCCAATCAAAGTAATATAGTACCAAAAAAAAAAAAAAAAAAAAAAGCCAAGCAGGAAGAGAGATGAGTAGAGTTTTGGACATGTTGAATTTGATGTTTCTTGGTTATCTAAGTGAAACTTTCCCACAGAAAGTTAACTTACCAGCCGGGGGGAGGGGCCTGAATGGGGGGGTTGAATTTTGAGTTAGCAAAATAATAGATTTATGTGATTAGATAGTATTTCTTTTCTTAAATTTATTTTTATTATTTTTAATTACTTTTGTGAATGTCTATGTGTGTGTGGGGGGTTCATATGAGTGCAGTACCTGAGGCCAGAGGTATCAAATCCCCCTGGGAGTTGGAGCTGCAGGCAGTGTGAGCTGCCCACATGGATGCTGGCAACAGAACTCAGGTCCTCGACAAGAACAGTACATGCTCCTAACTGCTGATCCATCTCTATCTTCTAACTGTGGTTTAAATTTTTATCCTCTAATGTTTAATAATGTTTAGCATCTTTTTAAATGCGTATCTACTCTGAGCATATCTTATTTGGTGTCATTCCAAATCTTTTCCTCAGTTTTTTCATGTTGAGCTGTTTTCTTATTACATTTAAAAATTCATTATAATTTGCCTTATCCTCTGTGTGTGTGTGTGTGTGTGTGTGTGTGTGTGTGTGTGTATGTGTGTTGAAATGTGGGGAGGGAAGTCAGAGGACAATTTTGTGAAGTTGCTTCTTTCCTTCCACCTTTTTGTGGGCTTGGGGGAACAAACTCAGGTTGTCCAGGTTGTGTTGGAAGCCCCTTTCGCCAGCTGAGCCACCTTTGCAGCCCTTCTTAATGCATTTTAAGTGTTCTATACACAGCTCCTTTACCAGATACTTGGGTTGCAAATATATTCTCCCAGTGTGCTTTTTTTTTTATTTATGTGTATGAATGTACTGTCTGCATGCAGGTTTGTGCACCCGTGTCCTAGAATGGCATGGAGGTCAGAAGAGGGTGTCAGATTCCCCTGTAACTCCTGTTCCAGGAGTTCTCCTGGAATTGGAGTTTCAGACCGTTCTCGGCCGCCATGTGGGTGCTGAGGATCAAACCCCGGTCCTCTGTAAGAGCGGTCAGGGCTCTTAACTGTTAGGCCATCTCTCCAGCCCCCAGTGTGTATTTATCGAGGACCAACCTCCTTTTTTTTCTTTTCTGCACCGCACTTTTGACAAGTCTTACCTAAGAAATCTTGGCCTAGGCATGGTCATGGCAATTTTCCTTTTATTTCTTCTGTTATATTTTGGGGGGTTGCCATTTATATCCATGATCCATTTTCACTGGTGGTATTTTTTCAATATGGTACAAGGAACTAGTCGATGTAGTGAGAGCAGATAGCCAGGAGAGTATACGGAATGAGAAGTGCGAAGGTCTGATATGACCCTAGGGGGAAAAGGGAGAAGGTTTATGGAAGTTAGCAGGACCAGAAGACACTGCACTGAAGGAAAAGCATGGGAAAGATCTGAATACCAACACTGTGTACCATGATAAGCAATGAAAACTATCTTTGTTTTTCGTTTTTTGAGACCAGGTCTCCCTATAGCTGCAACTGGCCTGGAACTCACTCTGTAGACCAGGCTGGCCTTGAACTCACAGAGATCTCCTTGCCTCTGCCTCCCAAGTGCTGGGATTAAAGGCTTGCATCACCACGCCAGGGAAATCTTTTTTTTTTTTTTTTTTTTTTTTT
>VZQC01012530.1:282676-295939 GCA_009823505.1 Rhizomys pruinosus
CAGCCCCCTGCATTGCTTTTTTTTTTTTTTTTTTAAGTATTTTGAAGTTAGCCTACAAAGTAATGGGCTTCATTATGGCATTTTCGTGCATGTCACTACACTGCACTTAGCCCTGAGCACTCTTTAAAAGGTCATTTCTTTAGGAACAAGAAGGTCAGGGATTCCCGACTCTGAGGATGACTAAGGTAGATCCTTAAGGGGAATTCCGGCGTCAGAGTCTGGGAACAAACCCCAGCAAGGAGTCACTACTCCCCTGGGGAATCAGAACCACAGTCACTCCAAAGCTGGCCAACCAGCCTTCGCAACAGGAAGATAGTGGATTGACTGGGCGGGGATTCCAATCCACTCGAGCCCGGGAAGTGATGGGGGGACTGGAGGACTAGTTAGGGAAGTTCCCCCACCGCGCTTCCCACAGTGAGCGGGAAGGAGCCGCTGCACTCACCCCGGATCCCAGAGGGGAGTTAGCCCCCGGGTGGAGAGCACTGGTATGCTGGGCTGCTTCCCAGCAGCCTCAGGGGGCGTTCCTGACCTTTGGCCCCTGCCCAGTTGGCTAGAGGTGATTTTCTTCAGCGCCTGGATGCGGTTTCCCGCGCCCAGAGCCGCCTGGCCCTTCCCCTTCAGCTGGTCGTAAAGTGCGGTAAAGACGCCAGCGCTTTACGGCACCATAGGTGTGGACCACAGCGTGTGTTCACGCTGGGCGCTTCTCTTAGGGACTGCAATTGTGGAGAAGCGGAAGGGAATTTGGGGGCATTTAGGAAAGGACCTACGATTCTTTCATCGGGTAATTGGACCAAAGTGATGAGACTGTTTAAAACACTCATTGCAGTCTGTAGTAATAAGCGTGGCGTGAGGTTCTCAGACGTTCCAGGAGCCTTGGTTTTCATTTGCCTCCCTAGACATAGGACCTCGCCATGCCATGTAGCTAACGTTCTTTTCTTGTTCACTTCGCCCTGCAGTCTCCCTCTCCCTGGAGTTCGAAATGCTTTACCTGATCGGCTTGGGCCTGGGAGATGCCAAGGACATCACAGTCAAGGGGCTGGAAGTGGTGAGACGCTGCAGTCGGGTGTATCTGGAAGCCTACACCTCAGTCCTGACTGTAGGGAAGGAAGCCCTGGTACGTGATTAAGGTTCCCCGAGCCTCTTGGGAAGAAAACTAACCAGCATCTGATTTGCATCCACTAGCCAGAACAGCATTTTTCTGTCTGCTTGCTTAGACCCTTTAAAACACATCCCCTGTTCATTGAATCTGGGGGAGAACAGAAAAGGCAGGCACACACCAACCCAGTGACTTGGAAAATGAAATGGCAGTCCTCTTTTACAAGTCTAATTTTGTGGCTTTCTCCAGTAAATAAAAAAAAAAGGAGAAGTTAGTTTACACTCTTGGGGATAGTTATCAAAATCCCTTATTTCATGAGATAGCTAAGAAATCCTTCCAGAGTTGAGTGCTAATGAGGTGCTGACACAGCCTTAATGAGTTAGTTATACATTCAGAAAGCAATCTAAAACCTCCTGCCTTTGAAGTATTTCCATAGGGAATGGCGATCGTCTCTGTCTGCATTATATCCGAAGAAGTCTTAACCTTTTAAATAGATAATCTCCCAGTAAGGCTGTTATTCCCACAGGTATGCATAGAGTAAGCCTGGAACTACATAACCAGAAGATTTATTAGTGTATTATATACATATAGGTGGCCCTCATTAAGGGCTTAGTAAAATTAGAAGGGTCAGTTTCAACTTCATTTTCAAACTCCCAAGTAGACTATATATAGAAAGATGAAGACTGATGGGAAATTGTCAAGTCTTCCAAATAAAAGTGTACAGAATTTCAGTTCTCCCCTCACAATTTAGAGAATTGTGAGTTTCAGAGTTACTCTTGAGGAAGGAATTAAGGATTGTTACTTGAACTTATGATGTTTTAGAATAAAATGGTGTCTGATGACTAGTTTTGATTTGCTGGCACATTTGTTGGTTTTCACCAGTAGGCTCAGAATCCAAATATGTAACTTCAAGGTGGTAGAAATGGTAGCTTAGTATCATCTAAGAGAATAGATGATAAATCAGCACCTTAGAAAAAGAAGGTATTGGATTATACCTGAGCACAAAGTCAGGAGCAGAGTTTGTTTTTGCCTTGTGACAAGTCCTCAGATAACTCCTTTCGTTTTTGTTTCTTAGTGTGTAAAATAAGGTTAAGAGTGCCTGCATTGTAGGTTCCTACAACAGTACCCGACACAAAAATGTTCAGAAAAATACTAGTTGTTGGTAGACACATTTCCCAATCTCTAAAAGTCAGTTTCTTTGTTTGTCAGAGATACCTAATTGGAAGGTTATATAGTGTTTTATTAAGTATGTGAAAGCATTTTGTAAATTTTATTTTTATTACATTTTTTTAATTTTTTTTATTTATTTACATATGTGTATGAATGTATTGTATGCATGCAAGTCTGTGCACCCGTGACGTGCAATGCCGCGGAGGTCAGAAGAGGGCGTCGGACTTCCTTGGAACTGGAGTTCTCCTGGAATTGGAGTTTCAGACGGCTCTCGGCCGCCATGTGGGTGCTGGGGATCGAACCCGGGTCCTTTGCAAGAGCGGTCGGCGCTCTTAACCGCTAGGCCATCGCTCCAGCCCCACATTTTGTAAATTTTAAATGTTAGTCAAATATTAAGTATTTTGGTCACTATAATTTCAAGTTTTTTTCTCCCCAAAGCATACTTGTAATTTTTTTTTAAGATCTCTTCCCATTGTGAGCATGCAACTTTCCTATCGTACACATGTACTCCCCAATTTAATCTGGACAGCCACACAGACAGACAGAAAGTGCAGGGAGCATTTTCTTTTGGATCCTAGTTCAAGCGTTCTTATAATTATTATAAAGATCTGGGGCTTGGCCCAATCTCACCTATTGGTATATGTATATTTTATTATGGTGAGGTGGTAGAAAATCTCCTCTTTCATAATAACTAGATTAATATTTATAGGACACTTTACTTTGCTCAGTTTATTTCTTTATAGTGCTGGAGATTGAATCTACCGTATCACACATGGTATACTATAGTACAGTCTCAGCCTTTACACTGTGTTACATGCTTTACTTGTAGAATAGGATTGTTACTCTGTAGTTAATGTTCACATTTTATAGGCACATAGAAGTTGAGAAACTTGTCCAGTATCACACAGGTCATGAATGACAGATGTGAGATACAAGCTAAAGCAGTCCTAAAAGCAGTCCTGAGTTGAGATCTGCCAATCCCAACTTCCATATTGTCTCTCTGCATTTTTAGGAAGAGATAATAACTGCACAAAGGACTTTTGTTTGTTTGTTGGTTGGTTGGTTTTTCTGTTTGTTTGTCTGGTTTGTTTGTTTTTGGGGGGTTTTGGTTTGGTTTGGTTTGGGGTTTTTTTTTGTCTTTTTGAGACAGGATCTCCCTTTTAGTCCCAGCTGGCCTGGAGCTCAATAGGTAGGCCAGGCTGGCCTTGAGCTCACAGAGATCCGCCTGCCTCTGCCTCCTAGGTGCTGGGATTAAAGGCAAGGAAAATTGGTGGCTTGGATCCTTCCCCATCACATGGTGCTCTCTTCTCTTCCCTCAGGCCTTCAGTTCATGTCTTTCCTGAGCAATTTGCCATAGACTATCATCTACCTTAAATCAGTCATTTTAGGCTAAAGTAAGGTATGGATAAGTTCATGCCTTATGTTGCCCAGTAAAATCTCTTTCTCCTCAACCACATTCTGTCGTCTTCCTTTCATTTTTTCCTTAGTCACTTAAGAAAATTACATTTTGTTGAAACAAACATCTTTACAAATTGTTGACATACCTAATATCTATATATGTAGTCTGGTCTCAACTATAGATAGGTATGACACTAAGAAGAAAAATAAAGATCTATTTTCCATAATAAACATATACTTTCTTTTTAATCAACAATCACCAAGATTTTATAAAAGGCACACATAGGTATTGCTAAAGAAATCCCAAATTTATGCCAAGTGTGGTACATGCCTTTAATCCCAGCCCTCAGAAAGCAAAAGCAGGCAGATCTCTGTGAGATTGAGGCCAGCCTGGCCCACATAGTGACTTCTAGGTAGGCTGGGACCAGGGAGACTCTGCTGGAAAATTTAATTAATTAATTAAATTTTTTAAAAAGGGAAGAAAAACAAAATCCAAAATTTTTAGCTTTTCATGTATTAATAACTCATTTTCATATTACCAAATGGATAGTAATGATATATTCTGCTTTCAAAAGAAATTTAGACAGTAAATCTAGGAAAGAGTTTTAGTTTTGGTATCTGCAACTTCAGATTTCTTTAGGCAGTTTTTGTGACTACCTTAGTTTTACATTCTGTCTATCAGTATAATGCATCTCGGTATTATGTAAAGATGCATTAGGTATATAGTCTTTGTTTGAAAGTGGTTCATGGTTCCCCTGTATTACATATAAGAAAACTTACTGGAAGGTTTCAGTAGTAATTCATAAAAGTAATGGGAAGAAGGAGCTATATATCTAGAAATAGTGGTCTTATTTAAACCTGCACTCTGGAAGCCCATATCACTTGAATTGCCTATTAAGCCACAGGCAGTGAGAGTCATGATCTTGGGTTACAGCATAACCAGTATCACACGACCACCAGCTCACTAGCTTATTCTCCTGGGCTCGTCCTCTAGAATTGGACTACAGGAGATTAATTCACCAAGCAGTTTGTATAGAAACTTCCTGTGTATTTAGAATTCAGTTTTTTTCCCTTGTGACTGCCTTGTTAGGAGCAAAGAAGTACAGTTTTAAATTTGTCTTTCTCAAAATTATGTAGGAATGTTCACTGGTTTTGTAAACAGATATATCATAACTTTTTATTGCTTGTTGATGCTGCCTTTTATTTTTGCCAGCATACCATAGATTTTAATAGAGAAAATTTGGTGAAACATCTGAACTACCATGTATCATTATCATTATTGCTAATATATTCCATATTATCATGTTTTTGGAATAGGGCTCATGAATACTTATTCTCTGTTCATCCTTTGATGTTCTGCCTGATCTATTATAGGCAAATTTAGAGGCCTCAGATGTTAAGAGGTCTGTTTCCTCTAGGGATATTATGATAGCCCCAAAGACAGAGTTTAATTGCAGCATGATATACAGTACTGGCTCACTGATGAGTTGAATTGAGTGATCTGTGTTTGGATGGTTGCCAAGGTTTGCACTAATTCCATACAAACATTGTTTTGCACTGTGTGTGTGTGTGTGTGTGTGTGTGTGTGTATGTGTGTGTGTTGAAATGGTCACCTCTGTCTCTCATTTTGATATTGGACTTGAATCTGTAGGAAGAGTTTTATGGAAGAAAATTGATTCTTGCTGATAGAGAAGAAGTGGAACAGGAAGCAGATAATATTTTAAAAGATGCTGATGTCAGTGATGTTGCATTCCTTGTGGTTGGTGATCCATTTGGGTAAGTCAAAGTAGGTGTTTCAAATTATTCATTTACCATCAGTGATTATTCTGTCATGTTTAACATTTCCTTACCAGGTCCTGATAAGGGACTCTCTTTACCTAAGTTCTATCTAAAGGTTTGTAGTTTAAACTTCCATATGTTTGAGGTTAATGAATAAAATATATTTGATAAAGATGTCATCATAAATGTCTCCACATTATCAAGTGTCAACTCTAAAGTTTATTTCTTCAGTTCTTTATTTTTATACAACTTCATGTAGGGTACCAGATGCCTTAACTAGGGTAGGGCATCATTATTAAGTAAACCATTACGTTATCAGAAGTGTTGTTTGCCATTTGCTGCAGATAATTGCAAGCATCTTTGGCTTCCTTTGTTCTAGGCTCTTCTTTTTTCTTCTCCTTTTAAAATAATCTAATATTTGGCGATACTGCTGTCAATTTACCTGCCTTGAAATTATCATTTATCAAGCCTCTGATTTCAATTTCTCATACCCATTGGGACCCCTGTCCTTCCTCATTACCAAGAAGATGGGTTTCTACTTGTCTAGTCAAGCATCATCAATCTCTAATGTCAGGCCAAACAGAAGAGCTCTTTGTCTACAGCTGGTGACCCAAGATTTATACCACAGATTTGAGGAACATAAGGACAATTAAATCACTCTTGAGTCCACCATCAAAGATATTTCTCAAAACAATGGGCTTCATGTGTATGAGTCTGTCATAAGGATGATAAGTTACGTCAGTATACAGTGTGAGAGGTTCTGTATCATTATTTTATTTGATTGCAAATTACGTGGAATAATCATACATTGTAAAATATTTAAATTGTTTTAGCTTCTGCCAGACATTGTTTTCTGTATAACTAAGGCCTCTCAAAATTCATAGTATCTTTTTTTTTCTTTATTCTTAGCAATGGGATACTAAAATGAAAAATCCTATGTAGCAAATATCTTTTCTTTCATAGAATTTTCTCATCACATCAACTCCTGCCTAAAACCTGTATTTTCTGTAGGAAAAATGTTTCTCCCATTAAACTTCCCAACATTGTGCTACTACAGTTCTTATTGTCACCTTGCTGAGCAGTCTCAGCCAGTTTTGAATTCCATGCAGCCAGTCACTGACAATGTGCATTATATAGTAATATTGCTACTCAAAGGAGTGTACAGGCTGGTACCAGTGTACCAACTTTTGTTAGTTCAAAATCAAATATGTATAGAAATTGAGAATAGCATTTTAAAAAGTAACCATGGTAACTACTGAATGTAATAGAAATGTCAGGCTTAGCCGGGCGTGGTGGCGCACGCCTTTAATCCTAGCACTTGGGAGGCAGAGGCAGGTGGATCTTTGTGAGTTCAAGGCCAGCCTGGTCTACAGAGTGAGTTCCAGGACAGCTGGGGCTACAGGGAGACCCTGTCTCGAAAAGACCAAAAAAAAAAGAAATGTCAGGCTTTGGGGCTGAAGACATGGTTCAATGGTTAATTAATTAATTTTGTATGTGTATGAATGTATTCTTGTGTCATGCAGTACCCACAGAGGCCAGAAGAGGGCGTCAGACCCCTTAGAACTGAAGTTGTGGACCGTTGTTAAGCACTATGTGGGTGCTGGGATTTCAATCCAGGTCGTCTGCAAGAGCAACCAGTGCTCGTAACAGCTGCACTATCACTCCAGCTCCAGTTTTTACTCTATTTTAGAAAACTTGTCCCATGACAGTTTATAACTTAAAACAAAACAAAACAAAAACTGGGGCTGTGTGTAGTGGTACACACCTTTTATCCCAGCACAGCAGATCTCTTTAAGTTCAAGGCTAGCCTATCTACATAGCGAATTCCAGGCCAGCCAGGGCTATAAGGAGACCCTGTGGCAGGACAGCTGGGGTTACAAGGAGACCCTGTGGCAAAAAGATAAACAACAAAACAAAACAAAACAAAACAGCTTTCACTATAGTTTGAGGAGGACTGCAGTTGGCTTTTATTTAACCAAGTTGATACATTCTATACCTTTCACTTCATTTACATATAGACTGTTAACTCATTGCCCATGTTATAGTCAAATACTATATGTGAAACCATCAGCATTTGGAAACCTCACCTGAGAACTTTAAATTATTAGCCAGATGTTAAAAACTGCCCAGTCAGTCTCATTATATAAAAGTCTACACTTCCCATCCAGCTCATTTCATCATGCTTGCTTTCTTTCCCACGTTGGTTCAAGCTTTTTCTTTGACCTCTAATAACCTGTGACCTCTCTCTGACTGCCAGGGGCCTCTTCATCTTAAGAATGCAGCTTTCCATGCTGTGGTTCCTTATTCCAAGTGGAGATGTAGGTTAAGGTGCCATTGGACTGAGGGGATTATTGTTCATGGCTGTATCCTTTACATACCTGTGCGGGAAGCGCCCGAGAGAGTTTACATAGTGGTTGCTCAGGGCCCATGATTGACTTGGGTGGAACATGACAGAGGTAGCATGTTAGAAAGGGAGCATCTTCACCTCATGGCACACAGGAAGCAGGGTGGGAAAGAGATAGACACAGGAAGGAGCCAGGGCAAATATGTCATCAAGGACCTGCCTCCAGTGTCCTCTTCCTTCAGCTAGGTCCCACCTCCCCAAGTTTCCAGAACTCACCATGTAGGACCATCTTGGGAACAAGCCCTCAGCGCATGAGGCTTTGGGGAGGTGGGGAAGGCACTTCCTACCCACACTCTCACAGTACTAGTTTTCATGTAGTACCTCACAAAAATTTTTAACCCCTATGTTTATTTACTGCTTCCTGTGGATTTGTATACATTTCATTATACTTGACATATAGCTGTTACTAATTAAATATTAAGAACTTGGGGATAGTTTATTTAAAGTGAACAAGGAAAGGCAAGCCTGTGTTGAACTGTCATTTATTTATTCATCCACATACCTTCGTGCACACATCTGGCGATAGGAACTGTGTGTACTGGGTAGAAAGACAGGGATTCATGGTTTAGGGAGAGAGGCCCACAGTAATAAAAGAAAAAGAAAATTGAAGTTTCGATGAGCTCATAAAGGGGCTGAGAGAGAAGTGTAAACAGATTTACTTATTCAGGGACACATGGAAATGCCTTTCTTTGAAGGTGATATTTGAGCAAATGTCTGAAATGCTACTGGAGGCAAATCATTTGGAGCATGGGGGTGGGGTCGGGGAGAAGTAGAGGGGGTATGAGAAGGGAGGAGCCAAGTCATCTCTAAGGCCTCAGAGAGGCAAGAGATTTCATTTGAAATACAGTGGTAAACATTTGGGGTTTTAAGCAAGAAAAATTAACAGATTTGCTTCCCATTGTCAAAAGTCATTCTACAGCTGCTGCTGCAGCTCAGGGGGGTCATTCTGGTTTTCATGCCATGAGTATGTAGGAATGGAGAACATTACCTTAAGAGTAGAGAAATGGAGAGAGAAGAGGACCGGAGATCAAATCAGGCCTCAGGACAGGTGGGCATTTTATGCCCTATCTACAGCCAGAAGAGGAAAAATGACAGGATGTCATTATAGAAGCCAAGAAAAGACTTCTAAATATGAGACTGAGCGTATGTGTGTATGTGAAGCCCAGGCGGTTTTCGCTCGTAAGCGATGACTTTACAGAGGAGTTGGTATTGAGTTGGAGCTAGATAGAGTTCAGAAGAGGAGTGAAGAGGGATGGTGGGAGGTGCAGGGGAGGGTGCCACTTAAATGAAGAGCGAGTGACTTGATGTCATTGCTTCCCTGCCAAAGACCCTCAGTGACTTTCTGTGAACTTCAGTCTTTAAATCTCTTTAGGTTTTTCCCCTGGCCACTTGTGGTGGCTGTGTTAGAACTCATTGAAAAACTGCGTTTTTCAGTTATCCCTGATGTACTTGCTTTTTCCTTAAAAAAAAAAAAAAAAAAAAAGAAAAGAAAAAGCCCTGTTATTCCTGCTTTTTTTGTTGTTGTTTGGTTTCGAGGTCTCAAGTAGCTCAGGCTAGCCCTTTAATCTCTATGTTGTAATACTGGTTTTTCTGCCTCCACCTCCAAAGTGATTCTGAGTCTGTAACTAGCAAAATGTAGATTCTCTAGGACTGTTTTACTCAGTTGTTTGTTTGTTTGTTTGTTTTACTTTGAAGCTCTTACAGTAATTAATTTGCCCTATCTCAGTGCCTGATTATCTACAACCTTGTATTAGATTACTCAAGTAATACTCCTTATACTGCAGCAGTACAACCTTGTATTGATTACTCGAGTAATACTCCTTATACTGCAGCCATTTCCTATTACTACTGGATTACTGCTGGGATATAGTAGTTGGAAATGGGATGCTGGGAAATATGTCATTAAATTTAAAACTTATTTATTTTGTTGTCTCCCGGTTTTTGTTTTTGTTTTTGAGATGAGGTTTCACTGTGCTACCCAGGCTATTCTTGACCTCCTGGGCTCTAGTGATCCTACTGCATCAGCTTTCCAAGTAATTAACTGGTCTACATGCACCTATCACTACACTCAAACTGTGTCTCTTTAAACTGGCCATAAAGAATTTGAAATTCAATGCATTAATGGAAACAGGAAAAATACAAAATGCAACAAATCACTGGAACTTGCTGATATGTGACAAAGGTCTCTTAATTTTAAGCCTCTTTCTATTTTTTTTGAATAAAACATGAAAAAATGGTAGATAAGATGGTTCAGCCTGTAAAGTGCTTCCCTTGCAAGCTGGTAACTTGACTTTGATCTCCAGAAAGCTGGAAGGGGAGAACTGACTCCACAGAGCTGTCTTCTGACCTCCATGTTTGGGCCGTGGCATAGCACTCAGCACAGATCATACACACACACACACACACACACACACACACACACATACACACAAACACACACACACACATACAGTAATAAAGTTTTAAAAATTATGAAATTGTTCAGGATTTATAGCTTTCAATGTTTTTTTTCCCAATATTGTTTAACTGTGGTAAAATACATATAAGATAAACTTCATCTTGTTAATGTACACAGTTCACTGGCTTTAAGAACATTTGTCGTGTCTCACCACCATCATCAGTATCTGTCACTATCTCCCACAATCTTACATCCCAGAAGATAACTAACAGTCATAACCCCCCCCCTTTTTTTTTGAGACAGGGTCTCCCTTTAGTCCCAGCTGGCCTGGAACTTGCTCTGTAGACCAGGCTGGCCTTGAACTCCCAGAGATCTGCCTGCCTCTGCCTCCTGAGTGCTGGGATTAAAAGAGTGCACCACCACACCCAGCTTCTCTTCTCCTTTTTTATGGAGGTTGTTGAAAGGGAAGTAGAAATTAACCATATGAAGGATGTGCTGATTCTAAAAAGGAACTGCATTAGCTTAGTCATGTGAGAGGTAAGAGTCCCTCAGTGTCCTTATAAGCTGTTGAAGGAGTTATCATTAAATGCCCTACCTAACAAAGACTCTGTTTTGTTATTTCTGTATTTTAACATTCTCTGTAACTATACATAAATAAATAATTGAACATATATTTTTTTTATTTTTCAGCTGTATACCTTTTCCTTAATGGAAAACACATACAAACATATACCTTCATTTACCTGTCCTTCCTGTGACCAGTATTGGGCACTTAATAACTGTCCAATTTGTGTCATCATCATTAGTCTTTTTTTTTCTCCCATTTTTTTTCTCCAATAAAACTGTTTTCTCCAGCCTACATAAAGATGTTATACAAACTAATGTATATAATTCCTTGCCTTCTACCTCTCCACATTTTGGATTTTTCTCTTTATGGTAGATTCTCCCAAATGAGTTCTTAAGATAGACATTTTCAAAATAAAAAAATTGTACATACAGACATTTTCTAGCATATAAAGGAACTTTTAATTGGTTTATTAATTTCTAGTGCTTCTAAGAGTTCATGAGGATAGACTTTTCACCATGTAACTTAAAACAACAATAAATTCTAGACTACCAGCCCCACCTCTGTCAATCATGGCAATACTTTCAGCAAACAGTTGCCTCTATCAAACAAAATTTAAACAAACATTCCATATCTTACATACTTAACATGGTCACCTTCCTGCACTTTGTTGATTTCATTAATTAAACAATTTTGGATCTCTTCTTTTAAAATTGCCTTTAAAAGAATTTCACCAAATAACAAGTATGTTATTAAAACAACTTCTCTTTACTATTTCTGGGGATAAATGCTTGACTTACATATCCAGATCTAGTAAATCTTTGTGTGTGCTATGACTTTGTAATAGTGATATAATTTTAGGCCAGTTATTCTTTTCATCTAATTAACTTATCCATAAAACTATTTAAATTAAAATATAACACCCTCAGCAAATAATTAATTTACCTTTCCTTTTCTTGCATATAAATGTTAGTAATTTTCTCTTCAAGGTGAAATTAAAAAATATTCCTTATGACTGGAATTCATGTTATTTTTTTAAAGTCTTACTTTAAATTATTTTTTCCATACTAGTTTTACTTTTTCTATATGATTAAAAACAGGCTTCCCTGGTGGGTTTTTTTTAATCTGTAGCTGTCTGCCTCATGGGGTATAAGCCCTTGATCTTCCTATTTGGTATGCATTGACCAGATGACAGATTCTGCTTGTTTGTAAGTAGTTTCTCAAGCATGCTAATGTTGCTTTCCCAAGTAGGGCTTGGCATTTTTATGAAGGTGGGAAAAAAATTCTTCAGTAATGCAGTTCTAAATTGATGTGAGATTATAAGTCACAGTATTCAGTTTATATTTGTGTATTTTCTTTCTACCCCATCCTATGTATTCATAGCCATATTTTTCAAAAAAGGAAAGGCAACAAGCAGAAAACATGTGTACATATATACACATACTAATTATACACACCGACCAGACGTAACAGTTATAAGCAGAATGACTGTTAGTCTCACAGATGTAAATCCAAGTGAAACTCTTATCAGATAGAATTCTAATAGGTTACAGGACCAATAGGCTATGAAGTGTCCTGTGTATTATAAGTTCCCACTTACAAGTGGAAGCTAAAAGGTTAATCTATAAGAAATAGATATTAGAATAATGATTGCCAAAGCTTGGGAAGAGTATTGGGAAGGGGACTGGAGAGAAGCTGGTTAGTGGGTACAAGAGAAGGCTGAGATAGGACTAATTCTAGTGATTTATAGCTTAGTGGGATAACTGGTTGATGACAGTTGAATAGCTAGTGAAGGTTTTGAATGTTTTTACACTAAGAAATGGCAAATGTCTGAGGTGATATGTCACTTTGATCCTTACACATTATATATTCATATTGAAATGCCACATTGTATTAATAAACAGTGGACACCTAAATTTCTTAAGTCATGTTAATAAAAGGCCCTGAGGGCAAAGAATGTAGAGAATTGCTGCTCAAGAGTCAAATTTCTGAGTTTGTATTCTACAGATGTCTTTAGCAGATATCAGGACAAAGAACAAGTGAACTTGCGTTTCTTCAGCAGATGCTGGTGGTGTAGCTGGAATTCCATGTTGTAAAGGGTGTGGGTAGATCATGCTGCATTGCTAGAAAGCCCAGATAAAGGACTTTTATCCTCAGGTGCCTAGCAGAATTTGAGGAAAACCGGATGACTCTGACTTGAATTAATGAAATATGATAGATTTACTGTTTGAGAAGTTCAATGCTGTTTACTTAATTCAACTTGATTTCTCACTACAGGGCTACAACACATAGTGATCTTATTCTGAGAGCAACAAAGTTGGGAATTCCTTACCGCGTTATTCACAATGCCTCCATAATGAGTGCCGTGGGCTGCTGTGGCTTACAGGTAATGCGACAAGGAAACTTTCTTTTTTTTTTTTTTTGAGACAGGGTCTCCCCTCATCTCCCATTGG
>VZQC01012530.1:296507-320285 GCA_009823505.1 Rhizomys pruinosus
TTTTTTTTTTTTTTTGTCTTTTTGAGACAGGGTCTCCCTGTAGCCCTGGCTATCCTGGAACTCACTCTGTAGACCAGGCTGGCCTTGAACTCACAGAGATCCACCTCCCTCTGCCTCCCAAGTGTCAGGATTAAAAGTGTGCACCACCATGCCCACGATGTATTATGTTTTTAATACAAAGTTTTCCTACCTGCAGCAGACCACTTACATTTAACAAAGAGAATGACTTTAATTTTATGTCCATCTTGTATATACATGGAAAAGAAAGTATAAGCAAATGACATTGGTTAAGTATTCCTAAACACTCTTTATGTTCTTTCAAATGACTTCCTCTGCATTGTTGAGACCCATGTTTTCCCACACAGTATTACCTTCTCCTTCATCTGGAGCCCTGTGATTCTGCGTTTCTTGAATGAACAGAAGAGCTATAATCCAGGGAGGATGGCTATAAGGCTCCTTTACACCCACTGATAGGTGAAGTGATTTTTCAGTTTAGCCCTGGGATATTGAAGGAGTGCTCTATAACCACCTCGTAAGATTTTAAATTTGATGGCCACATTATCCATGGCAACTGTGACCCCTGTATGGCCAGCCAGCCGTGCTTTTTAAGACACTTCATTATTCAGGAATATATATTTTAGATATATTTTAATGGGAAAATAATGTGCATCTTATAATCCATAAAATCAGATATTCTCTGATACATCTTCCCCAAGTGCATAACTTTTAGATATTTTTACAAAAGGTGCATTTGGTCCCATGAGATGGTTCAGCAGAGAAAAGGCCTTGCCACCAAGCCTGACAACCTGAGTTTGATCCCTTGAATTGTACATAGTGGAAGGAAAGAACTGACTCCTGCGATTGTCCTGACTCCACATGTGTGATGTGATATGTCTCCCTCCCGAATAAACAGGAGAAACAGTATAATCAGACACCAGTGCTCTGTTACCTAGGAAAAGCAGCTTTATTTTGTTGATTAATAGTGACCATCTGTTCATTTCAAACTATTTTATGTGGTTGTGAGAAGTCAGACAAAAATTATACACAGTTGCTGGGCGTGGTGGCACATGCCTTTAATCCCAGCACTTGAGAGGCAGAGGCATGTGGATCTCTGTGAATTCAAGGCCAGCCTGGTCTACAGAGTGAGTTCCAGGCCAGCTGGGGCTATAGTGAGACCCTGTCTCAAAATAACAAAATAAAAATTATACATAATTTACTTCTCAGTATTCACCAATTACTCTAGTTATTTTATTTATTTTAATTTTATGTGTATGAGTATTTTGCCTGTATGTATGTAAGTGCCCCTGTGCATGCAATACCTGTAGAGCCCAGAAGAGGATGTTGGACTGCCCTGGAATTGGAATTACAAACAGTTGTTGGCATCCATGTGGGTGCTGGGAACTGAACCCAGGTCCTCTGCAAGAGTAGCCAGTGCTCTTAACTGTGGAGCCATTGCTCTAGCTCCTGTTGTAGTTTCTTATTTGCATCAGCATAGAATTTTGCATCCCTTTTGTCTAAAATGTATGCTAAAAAACAAATGGTTCTGAATATTTATTTCTGAATATTTCTTTGTTGGAGAAGACTGAATGCTGTTCATAGAACTCTAAAATATTTATTCTACAGAGAATGCTTTGAATAGAGAAAATGAGTCCCAAAGTGTTTCCAAGGTATGGTAGCAAAGATGGACTTCTTTAAAAACTCTTGGTACCTAGTGCAGAACTTTCCCTTCTGACAATGATATCTTGAAAGAATTGATTGCTAGAAGAAAGGAAGAAAGGAGAATGAATTAACATGATAGGTAAAGTAGTACAAACATTAAGCAAATGGAATATGCATTTTTTTATGTTGGTTTTAATTTTAGATCTTGTAAAGGAAGTAGCACCTTCTCCATCATGTTTTGCTTGAAATTGTCCTCTTTTCTTTCACTTAAATTTTTTTCTTAAGCATTAAAAAAAAGGGAAAAAGAGCCCATATCTCAGATATATATATATATATATATTCTAGACAATATATATATATATATATTGTCTAGAATAGTTAGAACTAAATTTGGTGACCATCTTTGGTCCTGTGAATTGTTTCAAGAGTCATTGTTCTCCTATCAAAAATATAAGAAATCTACTTGAGAAGCAATTTGCTGTGAGAATTGGCAGTTTCCATATAAGACCCTAAGATTATATTTATATTTAATATTTTCAAAGTATTTAACTTTCATGATGACGTGAAATTTTTCTGTGCGTTATAAACCATTTCTCCCATCTTCATTTTATTATCTAATCTGGGTGTGAAATGATGTATGAATTCTATGCAAAACAGGAAGTGCCTTGCTAGTTCCCCCTAACATACTGATGAAATTTCTATGGAGATGACCTTGTGCTACTCCAAACATTCATATTCCAGGAAAAAGGCATTTCTATAGTTTTCTAATTTAAAATCATTTTAAAAATTAGAATTGTCCTACTTCTGTGAGTGCTAATTATGCTATGACCCCTGAAGGTCCTAAGATCTGCAGATGGCCAAGTTCCCTGTATAAAGTGGTGTAGTCATTGCACCTGACCTGTACAGATCATCTTGTATACTTTGAGTCATCTCTAGATTATATTGAGTAGCTAATGCACTGTAAATAGTTATGTTGTAGTATTTAGGAATGGATGAGAAAAAAAACAGTACATGTTGAACGTAGAAGCAGTTCCCCTATCCCCAAATACTTTTGCTCTATGGTTAGTCAAATCCCTGGAATTGGAAGCACAGATATGGAGGATCAGCTGTGCATCGCATACTTAGTAAATGTATGCAAGACCTTTGACAGAGTCCTTTCTTTTTGTGGCCTTTTTCTCTTTACTATTTAGACTAACATTTGTGGAAGTCATAACCTAAATAAGTGACTCTCAGATTTTAGTATTCACAGGATTTTTCTTAAGAGGGCACCTGACTGGTGAGCCTTAGCTTCAGACTTGCTGAACACTTTAGCTCTGGAATGGGAATCCATCCCTGTAGCCCCAGCTGGCCTGGAACTTACTATGTAGAGCAGGCTGGCCTTGAACTCACAGAGATCCACCTGCCTCTGCAGAATTTGCATTTTTAACAAACACTTGGGTGCTACAGAAGCTGCAAGTATAAGTCCCGTGCCTTGAGAACCACCGTCATAAGCAGAAGCTTTGGGTACCAGTCCCGTGCCCTGAGAACCACCATCATAAGCAGAAGCTGCAGGTACAAGTCCCGTGCCTTGAGAACCACCATCATAAGCAATCAGAGAATCTTTGATGTGAAAGCACTTTATTATCTCTCTTTTCCTGTGACAAGACTGGAAAAATAAATTTTAATTCCCAGAAACCCTTGGCAAGTGTAGATGTTAGTAAGCTACTTTGTCATGGCCTCTTGCTTATGTTTAAGGGAAGTAGATAGGCTTCACTTTTGAGAGGTGTTTTGTTATCTCTGAAAGCTTTCGCTTGATTTCAAAAGCACATGACATGGTTGAACAGAGGGCTCCTTCCAGTGCTGTGAAGGACTTGAACAAACACACTTTCCTCCTTCTCAATGAATAAATTCCTGAGAGTGGGTACAACTTTATAGACCATCAGTTTGCCAACTCTTTTTAAGCCATCCTGTTTTGTTTTCTAAAGGAAAACTAAGGTCAGCTCAGAATCAACCATTGAGTGTTTTTTCATTAATTTTGTGGTTTATTAGCCAGCAGGAGATTCTTGTTGATTTGCATCATTGATGGCAAGTAGTAAAAGCATCTGCTGCTAAGACTGAGGGCTTAAATTGAGTCACTGGAACCCACATGGTGGAAAGAGTTCTCCCCTGAGCTCCACATGCGTGCCATGGCATGACTACTTGCATATGTACACACCTAATAAATACTGTTTAAGAACATTTTTTTTTAAAGTATGCTGGTGAAAGAAGGACTTATTGGTGGCAATGAGATGAAGTAGCTGTTAGGATTACCCAGACAAGTGGTGTCAAGGGCTCGAAGCAAGGTGGTAGCAAAAGAGGTAAGTAGTTAGGTTCTTTTAGTTTTTGTAGACAGGGATTCATGTATCCTAGTATGGCCTTGATCTTCTGCTGCTTCTTCCTCCACCTCCCAGGTTCTGAGATTCCAGGTATGAGAACCACGCCTGATTTATGTGGTCCTGGGGATCAAACCCAGGGCTTCCTATGTGGTATGCAAGCACTCTTACCAGCTGAGCTGTATTCCAAGTCCTGAGCAGACTGTTTCTGTGTGAGTCTTGCAGCTGCAGTGAGAGGGATTTGGTACTTGGTAGGATGTCAGCAATTAGAGATACAGATTAGAGGCAAATCAGATATAATCGCCATTTCTAGATAATTCCTTGACGCCATTTTCTCGCCTTAGTTCATTCCCTTCATTATTCCTCCACACTCACTTCCTGGACTTCTGTTCTTTCTTTTAAGGTCCAGCTAACATTCTGTCTTTTAAGAACTCACCTCTATGTATGGAAATGCTGGACTTTAAGATGATTTAGGATCTATAGTCATAATAATGACTGTTTACTCTCTGCTGTTTGGCTTTTTTTTTTTTTTTTTTTTTTTTTTTTGTGGCATGTGGTTCAAGGCCAGGCATGTGGTTTACACCTTTAATCTCAGTGCTCAGGAGGCAGAGCCAGGTAGATCTCTGTGAGTTCAAGGTCAGCCTGATCTACATAGTGAGTTCCAGGCCAGCCAAGGGTATATAATGAGACCCTATCTCAAAAATTAATGAATAGATTAATAAATATATAAAAGTTGGATGAATTACTTTCTCTGTAAGCTATTCCAGGTAGAAATAGACCAGATTTACATTTTCCCTTCTGTGTTGAGAAAACAGATGGTTTTGTAGTCTTCAAATTTAAATTTGAAGCAGTCATTTTGTTGGAAGCCTGCTCACAGCCTGCAGCCTGACATGGTAAGCCAGCTCACGTTCAGGCTTCTACAACTTCAGTTCTTGTCACTGTGATTGGCCCTGGTTTCTTTTTTTTTTTTTTTTTTATTTTTTTTTTCTGAATGTGTATGAATGTACTGTCTGCATGCAAGTCTGTGCACCCGTGTCGTACAATGCCGCGGAGGTCAGAAGAGGGTGTCGGATTCCCCTGGAACTGGAGTTCTCCTGGAATTGGAGTCTCAGACGGTTCTCGGCCGCCATGTGGGTGCTGGGGATCGAACCCCGGTCCTCTGTAAGAGCGGTCGGCGCTCCCAACCGCTAGGCCATCTCTCCAGCCCCCGGCCCTGGTTTCTTTTTATAGTTCACTGGTAAGACCTTTGGTTGTGAAACACAGAGCACTAGTCCTTCTGTTCTTTAAGGTACTGAGTCTGAATGGTGAACTTGTTTGAATAATGTTCCAGGATTCATTGAAGAAGTTCGCACCCCTGCCACAAGAGTGCCTACAGTTTATAAATCAAGATCCTGGAAGACAGTGCTTATGTGAGCTTTTCTTTAATCCTCCCAATCAGGCAATTCAAAGAAGCTTTTACACAGAATGCTTCTATTAGTGTTTATATGTGACTAGCATCTCAATTGTCTTTATTTGTGAATGAAGAATTTACTTGCTTCCATAATTATCTTTCCACATTTCTTAAGAAATTTAAGAGCCTCCTAAGTATTTATAATTAAATGGATATATAGTTTCCCAGGAAGTTTTTCGTGAAATACTGGTGTTTCAAAATTTGATGAAGTGGAAAACTCTTTTTTTAGAATATATAGTTGAATCTGTCCATTCAAATATAGTTACTTAAGTATACTTTCACATGTTTTGGATTTTTGAGCTCATACCAGTAAAGAAAGCAGGTGGATTCTGCCAGGACACAGCATTTTAGAACATTTCCTCTCATCATGAACATTATTGTCACATCATCAAAGCTCCATCACTCTTTGTGTCCTTCCAGCATATGAGGCACTACTAGATAGTCAGTGTGCTGTTGGCCGCTCAGCCCTTCAGACCCACTGTTGGGTTTCTAGTTACTGTACTTACCATGCAGGAGATCCCTATCATAGGCCAGAGAAGTTGACTTCTCCATGACCACAGAACTAACCCAAACCACTGTTGTAACTCTTGAGCCTTTGCCTGTTCCTGCTGCGTGGAATATCTGTGTGTATTTCATGAGGCCAGAGATCCATTACTTACCACTTTAAACCGGTGTTTAGAATAGTGCCTGGCACATAGTAATGATATGCGGTACATATTTGTTGGGTAAATTTGCTTCTCATAGGACAGGAACCATAACGATTCCTCTGCAGAGCTAGCGCCACTTCATGTAATTGGCCCCAGTGATTGTAACCAAGGAATCCCATGTTAGAACTCCAAATATATATATATATATATATATATTTTTTTTTTAATAGAGAAATCTTATTACTCAGCACAGGGAGAGACATGACTCTGAATACTTGGAATTGCATGGATCCTTCGTACACTGCCTTGTGAGCAGGACTGCTGCTCAGTAGCATGGCTTATTTGCAAGGATACCTGTTTGGACAGCTTTCCAGTGGGATTTGAGAATAGAGCCCCTTGATAGGTGAGTTGGAGGCTACAGCAGATTAGGGACACAGTGAACTATTGCTTTAGGACTCGGGATTTTTGTTTTTTGTTTTTTGAGACAGGCTCTCCCTGTAGCCCCAGCTGGCCTGGAACTCACTATGTAGACCAGGCTGGCCTTGAACTCACAGTGATCCACCTGCCTCTGCCTCCCTAGTGCTGGGATTAAAGGTACACTCCACTGTGCCTGGCCTGGTTACAACTTTTAAAAGCTTGGTCTAGGAAGCCTGAGAATTAACTGTTCTGGGAGGTGGAGGAATGACACCCCCGCCCCCCCCCGCCCCCAGTGCCGCACCTTCCTTGTTTCCTTCCTGTCTGTTTCCTGTCACCTCTTGCAGAAACTTCTGAAACTGGAGTGAGAAGCTTTTGACTTCAGGAATCAGTATCACCAGTCCCCAGTTCAGTCTCTTTTTCCAGTGAAGAGCACGAGGCTTAGAGAAGTTAGATGATTTCCTAATTTATGACAGGTTACTAAATATGACTTTTCAGTGTCTAGTACATTCCTAATTTGTTAAAAGTAGTTTCAGACTATTTATATTGAAGAATTGGGTCTTTGCATAGCTTTAGCATTATGTCTTACCATACCTTAAGTCTTGGAAAATAAATCTTTTTTACAGTGCCTCAACAAACACTATAATAATATTAGCATTAGCATATAACTTTACCATATGAATAATTTTTACATTTTACTTGATTCCCCATAACCCTAGGGTAGGAAAGACATATTGTCACTATTCCTACGTTAGAAATACAGACTTAGTATGGGAGTCCTGTCCAGGGACACACACTCTGCAGGCTCTTATTCCTGATGCTTTGGCCATTTGTGGCCTTTTGTGTTCATGGCCCTCTGTTGCATGAGGGAGCTTTGTTGATGAGAGTCGAAAGATGCATTAGTCAGGGCTGGAGAGATGGCTCAGTGGTTAAGAGCACCGACTGCTCTTGCAGAGGACCCAGGTTCGATTCCCAGCACCCACATGGTGGCTAAGAACTGTCTTTAACTCCAGTTCCAGGGGAATCCAGTGCCCTCTTCTGACCTCCGAGGCATTGCACGACACGGGTGCACCAACCTACATGCAGACAGTACACTCATACACGTAATAAAAAAAAAATTTTTTTTAATATTTTTTAAAAAGATACATTAGTCTTTTCTCTACCCCTTATGTTCCACAACCCGTAGGTTTGAGTTTCCACTGTAAATGTGTCACTTAGGGTTGGATATCTCACAGACAATTAATCTCTGTGTGTGACCAGTTGTGGAATTCTATAATAGTCTCACTTTTGATGAGTGGTGAGAGATAATACTTGTCTGTAAACATAAGGATCCATATTTAGCTTATACTAAGAAATTACATTTGTCTAGGGATGTGACAGTCTTAAAGTTTTCTCTAAGATCTATGACCTCTCCACCCATGTGTATTTGGCTATGTTTACAGTGCCGCATATGAGCTCCCTCCCACTGAGAAGGCTTAAGTTCAGTTAGGTAGCTGTTGATTGCCCCAAAGATAAAAGTGCTGCTACTGCACCAATATGGTTTGCTGTGCCAGTCATCGTTGTGATTATTAGACCTTAAAGCTAGGGTTGGACTTTATCAGCTTGCATAGTATCCTCCAAGACTATGAGAGCTAGCCTTTTGGGGAGGCTTCCGGGTCAGTTCCAGCCCCATTGTTCCAAGTCTTATGTGGAACATATGTCCTGCCTTCAGCAGGAGGTTCTTACTTTCAAGTTCTGGGAGGTAACGGCACAATAGCCTGAGTAATTTTGGGAGTCTCTTGGACTATGCTGACCAACAACTTGAAGGGAGGTTTCTCCTATCCGGCACTGTTTCTTGTTTATGTAGCCTTCAGCTATACACATGGACTCATGTTCAGATATTGTACATGTAATTTTTCAGTAGGCTTTTGAACTAAATACATTTCTTTCTGTCTTTCTCACACCAGCTAAGTACTATTTATTTCTCCTCTCTCTTTCCCTGTCTATTCCTCCCTCTTCCATCCCTAGTTAAACCTCACCAATCCAGGGCTCAGGGACCATTGTGAGAGAGGGAACAGAAAGATTGTAAGGGCCAGGGGAGGAGGTGCGTGAACATATGGGAACAGTCTTACAGGCTCCTGGGACCCTGCTCATATGAGCCTATAGCAGTGGTATTAGCATGCACAAGACCCTTGCAAGCTCAGCCAGACAGAATCCCAGCATAAACTGAGGAAATGGGCAGCAGGCCCCAACTGTAGCTGAAGAACTATTGGCAAATGATTACTGCTGGGTAAGGGAGAGTTTATTTTTAAGTGACTAGATAGGCTGATTAGACCCCAGTGGATGAACTTGTACTGAGGGACATCAGGGTCCTTAACATATATGGCAGAATGCATGCAATCTGGTGGAGGGCACTATAGGAGGGTGCAGGTGGGGCAGGTATAAAGATGTTTTGTATGAAATGCACAAACACTCAATAAAAATGAATACAGACTTCATGTCACACAGCAGGTTGTAGAACTGGACAAAACTACATCTTCTATGTATAAGTCCTAGAATTGGACCCACTTAAGTAAACCGGTGCAGTCAGTTTGATTTGAAGAATCAAGCTGCTTCTTTTTTTTTTTTTTTTTAATGTGTATGAGTGTACTGTCTGTGTGTAGGTTTGTGCACCTGAATTGTGCAATGCTTCGGAGGTCAGAAAAGGGTGTCAGATTCCCCTGGAACTGGAGTTAAAGACGGTTCTTAGCCGACATATGGGTGCTGGAATTGAACCCAGGTCCTCTGCAAGAGCAGTTGGTGCTTTTAACCGCTGAGCCATCTCTCCAGCCCCGAAGAATCAAGCTTCTTGATTATAGTGATAGTGAAGTGAGGGGGACCCACTTGGGTGCAAAGAAGATGGTTTAGGGAAAGGCCTTCATTGACCTTTATGATGAGGGAACAAAGATCATCTTGGTAAGCTTGAGCGGCAACTGGAATGAGTGTGCAATTCGTGGATTCTCCTGAGAGAATATGATGGATAAGAACATTCCTCAGACCAGATTTTGTATATTTCTTTATGACTAGCTGTGTGACCTTGGGTAAGTCAGTTACTCTTTCTAAGCCTTGAAAATCCCATCTGTAAAATGAGAATATTAACCTTGTGAAACTGTTCTGACTTGCTTTTATTTCTGAGTTCTTGGGCCTATGAAATAGTAGTTAATTGCTCTGCCATTAAGTAATGTTTTATTTTTTTTTCTAGTTGTATAATTTTGGAGAGACCATTTCTATTGTTTTTTGGACGGACACTTGGAAACCAGAAAGCTTCTTTGACAAAGTGAAGAAGAACAGACAGAATGGCACACACACATTGTGCTTACTAGGTAAGGGTTTGGGAGTTCCCGTGGAGTTGTCAGGTTTTTCTTAGTTTGATTTTGAGATAGAAGGAAAACTCGTCTGTGAGTAACTAGTTAGAGGCAAGAAGGATGTGTGCCAGCCAATGTATGCACAGGGCACTCTCCAGTGTTCCCAGTTCCAAGTTCCATGAGTCTAATCCTACCTCCATGCCTTGGCTTGCTGTTCCTTCTTATAGCATTCTACATTGACCTATTTACCCATCATTCCTGCAGTTCAGCCAACATACATCAAGCATTTATTCTCACACTGACCATGCTCCATCTTCTAGGATGTTCTCTGTCAAAATCACAGAATCATAGATCTGAAAGATACTCTGAAGGTCATTTTATTGAAATCTGTTTTGCAGATGAGGTTGAACCTCTTTTGCAAAGGAAGTCGAATAGAATATTGAGTGGTTTTCTCACTTAGCTAATTGTTGGCAGAATTGATACAGTCCAAGTAGCTCACTACTCAAAGCTTCCTTCATTGTACTGTCCTGCCCATATTTTATTTCCTATTTAACATGGAAAGGCTAGGACCCCATCTTTGTACATCAGAATAGTAGTACAGAGTTTCAGACAGAGGTGGGCTTGGCCTTCCAGCAGAGACCCTAACACTCTGACAAGTTACACCTCTTTAGTCCTGATTCTACTAGTGTACATTGTAAAAGAAATACTGACATCAGAGCCCCCCGCACCCCAAACGCAGCTAACTAATGTGTTTAGTAAATTTGCAATGAAATTTACAATTAGACTTGAGATAGCCATCTCACTACCTGCCAGCTGGAGAATCCCGAGGGCCTTCTGTAGCCTTTGTCTGCTGCCTCACGAGTTGTTTAGTGCAGTACTTCTCAAACTGTTTTTGGTGAAGGACCAGTGAAGTTAATTAAAATTTTTTTGCACTTAGTTAATTTGTGTGTATATATGTAAGTATGTATATGTGTATGTGTGTGCATGTGCATGTATGCCACAGCATGTGTGTGAAGGTCAGAGAACAACTTGTAGGAAGGAGTCTGTTCTCTCATTCCACCATAAGGGCTCTGGGGATCAAATTCAGGTCATCAGTGTTGGTTGGCAGCAACTACCTTACCTACTTAGCTGTGTGTGTGTGTGTTGCTGCTGCTGCTGTTTTTCTTTTTTGTTTGTTTGTTTTTTTTGTTTTTTTCGAGACAGGGTCTCCTTGTAGCCCCAGCTGTCCTGGAACTCGCTCTGTAGACCGACCAGGCTGGCCTTGAACTCACAAAGATCCGCCTGCCTCTGCTGTTTTTCTTATACTGAGGATTGTACCCAAGGCCTTTTCCATGCTAATAAGTGCTTTACCACTGATCTATATCCTCAGCCCCCAGATAGCTTTTTGTTTTTGTTTTGTTTGTTTATTTAGGGGTTTTATTTTTTATTGTTTATTTATTTTATTTTTGAGACAACGTCCTCCTGTAGCCCCAGCTTGCTGAGAACTTATTATAAAGATCAGGATGGCCTTGATCTAACAGAGATCCTCCTGCTTCTGCCTCCTGAGTGCTGGTATTAAAGACGTGTGCCACCACATTCAGCCCAGATAATTAAAAAAAAAAAAAAACTTCCTTTGAAATTTCCATTCTTTTGAGTGGTTTACAAACATGCTTAGTACATTTGTAAATACCTAGTCTCACTTTTGTAATTACTTCATTATTTATTGGTTGTAAAAGCTCACACATTAGCATCAGTTCTCAAGACATTATAGTACACTGTACTATTTTAGTGATATTGTAATACAGCAGAATTTCTGCTACAATACATAATATATTCAGAAATTGAGAAAGATTTCTGTTTGTTAGAAACTTTTAAATTATCTGCATATATGGTCACTTCTTTTCTGGTCAGCAATACATATTTTTGTGCAGCTTAACTAATCAATATGAAACTCAGTGTGTCTTAATACAAAAGGTCATATGATTGGTATTTCATGTAGGGCGGGAATTAGAAGTGAATGTCCAAAGCAGAGTTTAGCAAACTAATGCCATAAGACAGCGGTGCTAAGAACACAGAATACAGAGCATCTGCCACCTACAGAGGTTTGCCAGGCCTTGGCCTAGCGTGAAGGAGCATCTGCCACCTACAGAGTTTCGCCAGGCCTTGGCCTAGCGTGACGTCTGCTCTCCCATCATGCACTGCACATGGAGCTGCCATGACTCTTTGCAGCATCTGAATTATCTTACTAACCTGATTGATTTTGTCTCTGCTTAATAAGGAGGGCTTTACTTGTTCTCTCTTCCAATTGTCTAGAAATATGGAATAGTGTAGATGCTGAATAAATATTTTTCAAAGTTAGTTAAAGCTTTTTTTAGTTTATTTTCTCAGACCCAGTCTTGATACTCATTGCAACAGAAAATCTTTAACTCTTCCTGGTTCATTGAATTTTAGGTAGAACACATTCCATTTATTTTCACATTTTTTGATACCTAATTAATTTCATGTCCTTTAGGCCATAAAGCTTTCTTAAACATTTACTTTTTTGGCTTATATGATAGATATGCTTTTCTTTTTCCAGTTTATTGCTAGTGGGATTTAGTGCTTCATTAGTAAATAATTAATTAGTTTTATACTTTGTTTTTAGAGTCTTCTATTTAAAAAAAACACTGTTATAGTCCTTACTAGCAAAACCACTATAAAGTATTTATTAATTGGTGTGGCCTCTGCTGTTAGATAGATCCATTTCGTTAGTCCAAACTTAGAGCCAGTCAAGGCTGACAGTTAGCTGAGGTCTAAAATAGAACGATGAGGAAAGGGCGGCTTTTAAAAAGATTTTGTAAAAGAAAAGTTAAGAATGTGGATGAAAAGTGGGGACTCATTAGAGCCCAGATAGATGCTAAGAGTGCAGGTGTGTTTTGCTATAAGACTAAAAGTTTTTTTTAAACAGAACAGGGGTAGAAAGAAGAAGCTAAGGAGGGGCACCCCAGTAGCCTCCTCATAAATCCACTTCGATTGTGGGGAAGAAGCAGCTTTGATCTTTTGGAAAGCTCCGAAAAGGCAGGCAGAAAATCAGTTTAAGTGTGCTTATTGAGTGCTTACCCAATGTGGAATCTGGTTCATGTGGAATATTATGAAAATGTTAGACCTGAGTCCTGTCTTCAGAATTTTGAGGTCTACTTTGATATTAATGTGTTTTGCACATGGAAGTTTAAGGAACAATCAAGTTCTCTTGAATAGAGGGACAGGAAGGATAAACCAGAACCTTGGCTCTTGGGTTCTCTTTCTAAGAGCTGTCTCTTTTCTTAGCTTTCCTGGGAAAAGACAAACAAGGTTAAACAATGTGTCTTCCTTATTCTGTTAACAAAAGCAGGAATAGGGTGTGAAGTGTAGGATGTCATGATTCCAGATTCTCAAACCATAGATCCAGTCATTTAATCTCCTGGCATTCTCATCATTTAAATTAGTGTGTATTTGTTGAATGCTAGCTGGGTAAATCCTTTTAGGGGTTAATGAGAAAACAGCATGGTAGGAAATCACAGAAATTTATAATTTACTTAGAGCCAACACCAATATATGTGATATAGCTATAAGCTAATAAAAGCTAACATCAATTATGTAGATATCTTCAAGAACAAAGAGATTAGTGTAGAGGTCAGCAAAGACTGAAATAATTGGAATTTATCTTGCCTAAACATAGTTTCAGATGGGCTAAAGAGTAGGTGGGGAGGGAGCCACACAAATGTTCAGCAGGCAGTTTGTGGTGTGTCTGCTGGACACTTCATAGATGAGTAGAAAAAGCCTACCTTCTTTTTTTTTTCTTTTTGGTCTTTTTGAGACAGGGTCTCCCTGAGAAGCCTATCTTCTAACAGAATGAGATAGGAAAATTTATGGTCTGTTGAAAGACAAGGATAAAGGAAAGCTGTTCTGGTTTGTGACTATTCACCAATGCAATAGCATATTCAGCTAAAAAGCATTTGCCTATAAAAGGTCTCCTAACTTGCTTCATTTTTAAAAATCAAATTCACTTGGGGATCATATCACTACAAACAGGAAAGATCTTCTATCAGAATGGCCCATTTGTGACAAATGCCTGTTTGAGGGGAGACGGCAGCAGGAGTACTGAGAGCCTGAGGCCAGCCTGGGCTGCACAGGCAAGCGCACGTGTGCTCTCTCTCGCCCTCTTTCTCTCTCTCTCTCACACACACACACACACACACACACACACACACACTCTACAAATTCAAGGTGAATGCATTAATAAATGTGTTATACTTTAAATGTAAAAATACCACTTAAAGGAAACGTAGTTTACTTACACCATTAATTTGCATTGGAAGTCCTGTTTTCACTAACATAGTACTTTTTCCCATATGTGCCAGACAAGAACTGTTAAATTATATTATTAATAAATATCATTTTCAAATCTGAAAAATACTTAAAACATTGGTTGCATAGACCTTGCAAACATTGTATGAGATTAATTTTTTACTATAATATCCAAGAAAACTTTTAGTATTCATAAGAAAAACTCTTACCATACTTAAGAAAGTTGTAGAAGTCATCAGAGACTCCTCAGTTACACCATATTTATTTTTGCAGACACAAACTTTGGCTGAACCATTTGTTTTGGCATGTAAAACAGGAAGCAGCTGTTGCTCTTGCTGCTGTGTGCGAAGTTCCTGTAAGGACATAGAGCCATGCTGCTTGTTCACCTTTTTCCAAATAGTTCCGCTGGGCATCAGTGACTAAAAGGTATAAAGGATCAAATATTTGCCACAAGTGACCTGTCAGATTTCATGAGAGCAGAGACGGTGTGTGGGCCAGTCCCTGGGATGCCCCAGTGCCTGGTAAAAGTGAGAGTACTTCCTGCTAAAGTATTAATTCATAATTATAGTAGGACCTGCCATTCATTAGAAAGCAAAAGTTTCTTTTCACAGTGTGGTAAGAATTCTTTTTCTACTAATATTCTATCCATTAAGGCTTTTATATTCTGACACCTGAAAAACAGACACGAATAGGAACATAGTGAGGCATTTGGGGTAAGTTTGTGCACTTACCAGCTACTAGAAATGAAAGCAAAGATTTTTTTTTTTTTAATTTTCTTTATTTCTGTATGTGTATGAATGTACTGTCTGCATGCAGGTTTGTTGTGCACCCGTGTCATGCAATGCCACGGAGGTCAGAAGAGGGTGTCGGATTCCTCTGGAACTGGAGTTCTCCTGGAATTGGAGTTACAGACAGTTCTCAGCCGCCATGTGGGTGCTGGGGATCAAACCCGGGTCCTCTGCAAGAGTGGTCGACACTCTTAACCGCTAGGCCATCTCTCCAGCCCGAAAGCAAAGATTTTGATTAGCTGTTAGGTAGTCCATGTGCCAATATTTATCTAATTCTTCCCCTTGTCCTCTTTAACAACAGGAAACTAGATCCCTGTAGGCTGGTGTCAGGGCCACACGTATTACTTTCTAATTAGGGGCCTCTCCACAGCCATAGGCTTTCAGTAAGAGTGGCTATACACAAATTTGAGCACACATCCTACAAACTTAGATGAGCATTTGGAGGACTCCAAAAGAGTTCTTAAAAAATATAGGTTGTAGGACTGGAGAGATGGCCTAGCAGTTAAGAGCACTGACTGCTCTTACAGAGGACCCGGTTCGATCCCCAGCACCCACATGGTGGCTGAGAACCGTCTTTAACTCCGGTTCCAGGGGAATCCAATGCCCTCTTCCAACCTCTGCAGCATTGCACGACACGTGTGCACAAACCTACATGCAGACAGTACATTCATACACATACAAAAATAAATAAAATTAAAAAAAACAAAACAAATCATTTAAAAAAAATGTAGGTTGCTCTTACTGGATGTTTAAGGGCTAAGGTAAAAATAATTACATTAAAAGAACTGTCTTTTACTTCTTACAGACATCAAAGTGAAGGAACAGTCTTTGGAAAATCTAATCAAGTAAGTTCTTATTCTGAGGGTGAGCACATCTGTTTTCATTCCCCAAAAAGACTGTATAAATGAACTGTGTTCTAAAGAACTGAGCTTTTATCAGCAATTAAACAGTAAATATTTTATATTTGTAAAAGATAAAGCTGGGGGCTGGAGAGTAGCTCAGTGTTTAAGAGAATTAGCTTCTTGTCCCAGTTACCCTTTATTTCTGTGATAAAAAACACTAACTAAAACCAACTTGGGGAGGAAAGGGTTTATTTGGCTTACCGCACAATTCATTATCAAGGGAAGCCAAGGCGGGAATTTGGCAGGAACCTGGAGCACAGACCATGGAGGAACACTGCTTACTGGCTTGCTCCCTGGCCTGTGCTCAGCTTGCTGTCTTCTACAGTACAGGAGCAGGTGCCCAGAGGTGGCACCGCCCATAGTTGGCTGAGCCCTCTCACATCACTCAACGCCCAAGACAGGGCCACAGACTGGTCTAGTGGTCACAGTTCCCCAATTGAGGCTCCCTCAACCCAGGTGTATCAAGTTGGCAACTAAAGCTCTCTGGCACACTACTCTTGCAGAAGATCTAGGTTCAGTTCCCAGTACCCACATGGTAGCTCACAGTTTCCTATAACTCCAGTTCAGGAGGAATCTCTCTTCTGACCTCTGCCTCCCGAGTACCATGCATACACATGGTACACTACATACATGCAGATAAAACACTCATAAATGTCAAATTAAAATTTTTTTTCTTAATGATAAGGCATGTGGTAGAGTGGAAAAAGCAATAGATTTCACAGATTGAACACTGAGAACAGTAGTGGGCAGGCATTTAATAGTCACTCATTATCTATGGACTAAATTAATGCATGGGAATCAAAACACTTGACTCTGAGTCTCAAGTCTTCCTTGGGTTTGTTGCCCTTGGCGGTTCCCTTCCATGTCTGGCTCCCTTCTCTGTTTGCAGCCATGGGAATCTCCCTCTGCTTAGTGAGGCTGTGTGGGGCGTGGTAGCTCCTACCCCCACACAGCCACGGCGCATGCAGAATGTGGCTAAAGCAACGGAGAGACACAGTTCTTCATTTAATTTTAATTAATTTTAAGATGATACTCAATTACAAATCTTTTAGGGTTAGAAACAACTTTAACATATAAATATGGTATTTAAACATGTTTCTTGTCTCTCCTCCAGCTCCTCCATAAAATCTGTTTATGACCATAAATTTTACATGTAAAGATAAATGTTTCTAATGAAAACTTTACAAACAAATTAAGATGTGCTAAAAGTACTTACCAGCTTTCAAATACTTAGTATAAAAACAACCTTAGTGACTGTTTGTGAATAAATATTCAATTTTAGTGTTGTGAGTAGGCTGGCTGAAAAACATATTTACATATGCTATTAAAATTGATTTTTTCCCTTTCTAACTTGTTAGTGTACCTCCTGGAATATTTAAGATTATATTGTGACTTGGGTTATATTTTTATGGGATAGCACTGACTTAGACAATTGGTATGTAGATCAATAAAATAGTGCCAACTGCTACAAGTTTCAAAGCTTCCATTTTTGTTATGAATATTGTTCAACCTGACAGCTTCTGGAACATATGGAAACTTCACTGTCGAAGATTTTCAGATCTTTACCAGTTTACTTTTCTTAGAGGAAGACGTAACAAAAGGAATATATGGTTTATGCATGTTAAAAAAAAGTGGTTAGCATGTACCAGGCCCTGGGTTCAATCCCCAGCACTGCAGAAAGAAAAAGAATACTGAGAGCCTGATTAAATGAGATTTTAGACCTAGTTGATACTTAAGTTTGAATTATACTTGCCTAAGCCATCACTTTTCACAAAGATAATCCTCATGTAGACCTCTCTGCATGGGATTTGAGCCCTGCTGTCATCGCAGTGGCACTGAGGACAGCTGAAGTAGAACAGGGGAAATCTGGAGAACCTGGGACAGGCACTGTACATACAGTGCCTGTGCTTGTACAAAAGTAGGGATTGTGAGGAAACCAGGGCTCAGCATAGCTGTGTACCCGGGCATGCCTGGGAGGACCTGCATTTACTGTGGCCCTGCAATTTCATGGTGAGAACGATGCTATCTTCTGGGTTTATACTTTCAGGGGAAGGAAGATCTACGAACCTCCTCGCTATATGACTATAAACCAGGCAGCTCAGCAGCTTCTGGAAATTGTTCACAATCAGAGATCACGTGGAGAAGAACCAGGTACTCAGGAGCCTGTAAGGGCTGTCATATTATTCCTTTACAAGTGCACTGATATACAGCCCACAGGATTCAAGTTGTACTGAAAGAAAAATAATGGAGCTATTTATAGTAAAGTTAACACAATTCAAAACCATTAGATAGTTTTACCAACTAAACATAATCAGATTTGATAAAAACATGTTAATGTGTAAATATTGTGCTAAAATAGAGAGCTCCCATTTTGGCCCTAATCCTACAAAAATACATTTATTCTGTTTTTCTTCAACCCTGATATCTGGAATAATTTTTTTTAGAGTAAAGACAGGAATTTATTTTTACATTCCTAACAGCTAGGAAGAGTGTATAGCATACGATAAAATATGTACAGTCTAGCCAGGTGTGATGGTGCATGCCTTTTTTTTTTTTTTTTTTTTTTTGGTCTTTTTCGATACAGGGTCTCCCTGTAGCCCCAGCTGTCCTGGAACTTACTCTGTAGACCAGCCTGGGCTTGAACTCACAAAGATCCTGTCTCAAAAAGACAAAAAACAAAAACCAAAACAAAATAAAACAAAACATGTACAGTCTATAAATCTTTATTGAGAGGTTCTCAAATGTACCTGCCATATTGTGTTATAAGGTACTGACTTTTGATTACCTGACCTCTAGTAAAAAAGACACATTAAGAGATTTTGTTTGTTTTTTGTTTTTTGTTTTGTTTTGTTTTGTTTTGAGACAGGGTCTCCCTTTAGTCCCAGCTGGCCTGAAGCTTGCTTTGCAGACCAGACTGGCCTTGAACTTACAGAGATCCGCCTGCCTCTGCCTCCCGAGTTCTGGGATTAATTAGATGGCTGGGCAGATACACAAGTGTTTGAATTTATCTTGTAATCTCATAGTTTTTCCACTCTCTTGGTTAATATGAACATGTCTCAATCATTTATTTAGGCCTGGTGAGATGGCTTCATGGACAAAGTGCTTGTAACACAAGCCTGGCAACGTGTGTTCAATCTCTGGAACCTAGACAAAAGTGGAATGAGAGAACTAACCCCACACAGTTGTACTCTGACCTTTACACATATACCATGACATATGTGCCCACACATATCATAGTACATAGTAATAATAATTTTTTAATTGTTTGAAATATGTGTTATAAACATGCTCATTGAAAACCTGTTTTTAAGACATGCCAGGCCACTGCACGGAATATAGATAACAGTTAATTGTTTATCAAGTTATTAAAGTGTAAGCTCATGTAAGCCTTTGGAATTCTCAAAGGGTAAATTAATTGGTATATAGTAAGTAGGTAGAGAGATTTAAGGACATTTGAGACATTTTTCAATGTACTTGTGGTACTAATATGTTTGAGTGTTGAACAAAATGATGCATTTGTAGGCTGGGTGTGGGTGGCACACTCAGGAGGCAGAGGCAGGCGGATCTCTGTGAGTTCAAGGCCAGCCTGGTCTACAGAATGAGCTCCAGTACAGCTGGGACTAAAGGGAGACCCTGTCTCAAAAAAGACCAAGAAAAAAGCAACAAAAAAAGATGATGCATTTGCTAAATTGCTCTTTCTCTTTCTCTCTGTCTCTGTCTTTCTCTCTCAACAGCAATCACTGAGGAGACACTGTGTGTTGGCTTAGCTAGAGTTGGAGCTGAAGACCAGAAAATTGTGGCTGGCACTTTACACCAGATGTGTACAGTGGACTTGGGAGAGCCATTGCATTCCTTGGTCATTACAGGAGGCAGCCTGCATCCATTGGAGATGGAAATGCTAAGTCTGTTCTCCATACCAGAATCCCAAAGTATTAATGGATCCTGAACATGGACATTTTCTATTGTTTCACATTGATTTTAGTTAGCTAGGAGTCTTTCATTTATCTAGTATAAATATAATGTAAGTGACCAAAAAGAAGGAAGTCAACTCCATGGTGCTTGGTTTCCTGGAGGAGTGTTTCCCCATTACGACATCAGTTGCTGTTGGCCACTTGTCAGGATTTACAGTCCCCAGGCAGGCAAGCAAGCTGGAAAACTGTGGCTGGGCATCCACACAATCATTTTAAAGCGGTTTTTATTTATGAAACTAGTTAACACATGGTGGCTGGAATGAAGTATAACTTGAGGAACCTGGAAAGTGAATCACTTAATCCTGCTTTTAAAGGATAGAGTGGTGAGAAAAGCAAACACAAGAATGTGAGCTGCTTGCTTGCTTTATAATTTATAAAAAGGCAGCTGTCGGAGGCTGAGGAGATGGCTTAGTTGATAAAATACCTATCATGCAAACATGAAGACCTGAGATCAGATCCCCAGTATCCATGTGAAAAGCTGTGCTTCATGACACATGTCTCTACCATTAGCACAAGTCAGGGACAGAAAGAAGCAGATCCCCAGAGCCACTAGGCTCAGTGAGCTACCCTGTCAGTAAAGAGAGAGAGAGAGAGATAGAGAAATTGATAGAGGACACCAGATGTTAGAGAGAGAGAGAGAGAAATTGATAGAGGACACCAGATGTTAGAGAGAGAGAGAGAGAGAGAGATAGAGATAGAGAAATTGATAGACGACACCAGATGTTAACTTCTGGCCTGTACACATACACATATACCTGCATGCACATGCACACACAGACACAGAAACACACACACACACACACAAGCCAGGTGTCCTGGCTGCAAAATGAGTTATTCTGACAGCAAGCAGCTAGCTAGTATTAGGACTTAGAATGAGAAGACTAAACCTCCACCCAGCAGTCCTGCTTAGCTTCAGGCTCAGCTGAGCATGAGCCCAGGCCACAGAATTGAGCTGCCTTGGTTAGCTGACAGCATAAGTATGTGACTCAGATTCTGCTTTATTTTAGAGATTATATAATTATCTAACTACAGATGTTCAGCCAGTCTGTAAAGTTGCTATTTTAAATAGCACCTTTCACATCCAGGCAGACAAGTGGAAAACTTTCTAACTACAAAATCAGATTTTAAAACATTAGATTTAGCCAGGCATAGTGGTGCACCCCTTTAATCATAGCACTAGGGAGGTAGAGGCAGGCAGATCTCTGTGAGTTCAAGGCCAGCCTGGTCTACTTAGTGAGTTCCAGGACAGCTGGAGTTACAGGGAGACATTGTCTCAAAAAAAGACCAAAAAGAAAAAAAAAAAATGGGTTTCATGGCCACAATACATTAGTCAAGGTTTGTAATGCACTAATTCAGTTGCATGACATCATATGTATAATCGCCTTTTTTTACACTTTTAAAAAATCAGTTTTTAAAAATCAGTTCAGAATAGAAGTAGCTGTGTTGCACACTAGTCCATTACTTCAAAAATGAGTGTTTCCATGGTCTAATCAATTTAACCATTTGCCTAGTAAAGTTATTGAAAGTTAGATGAGAATTTTCCTACTTCATATATTATCAGTGAGCTAGGAATCATTTTGATATTTCATTTGGGATGAAAGATATGTATGAAACATGCTTTTTCAATCTGTGTGCACATAAGTACCTTTAAGTCAGTTCTATATTATTTTCTTCTGACCTGTTAAACTAAACATTCAAGAATAACACAATAAAGGACTTGTGGTTTTGGCAGTAGTAGAACAGCTCATAATGTTCACATGCACTCCAGTTATAAACTGGACAGTATTACAGTACAGGACTGTAACTGTACAGACTGGCTGAACATTTGTAATAAATAATTATATAATCTCTAAAATAAAGCAGGCAAGTCACAGCAGCTGAGAATTCTTCTCATGTGGCTTTTCCTGATGTAGTATTCCCAGACTTCAAGATGAAGTTGGAGTCACTGACATGAGGTGACGAGGATGGAATCAGGGGCTCCAAAAGGAGCTGGGAATTTTAGGAACCCTTGGGAATGAAGGTGCCGATGAGGGAGGAGTTGTCTGGTCTGCATGTCCTAAATTCTCAGCTGACTCCTGACTCTGCATGTGCAGGAAGACCCAGGGAGCCTGCCAAGAAACCAGGCTCCGGGGCTAAAGAAACTCACAGAATTTGCACTCTATTCTAAGAGAAGACAGTTAGTTTCAAGTTTGAATTCTGACTTGTTAAACATGTGAGCTTTCCATAAGAAGCCAGACTGGCCATGTATTACTAATGCCTAGACCCAGAACTAAACTAAGGACAAAACCTTTAGCATAAAATCAGGTTTCCATGAAATCAGAGTGATGAGCCCATAATTGAATCCCTGTTAGAGTAAAGCTTAGCATGTTTTACGAGTATGGAATAGCTGGCCATGGAGGTCCCTGGAAACAGAGGCATGTGGATTTTGAGGTCAAGACCAACCTAATCTATATATCAAGTTCTAGGCTAGCCAGAGCTACATAATAATAAAAACTAGAATAACATCAACCATGATCAGAGACAATAAAATGTGAAACATGGCTTTATGGTTAGTAGAGAAAACTGCCAGTAATAAAGATGCAGACATAACCTAGACTTCGGAATTGGTACATGAAGACTGGATCTTTAGAACTATTTGAAGCTGTGTTCATGGATGAAAAATGATTGTAGTACAGGAATGAAGATGCTTTTCCAAGAGACACAAACAACAAAAAGAAAACTAAATTTGGCAAAGCAAGGTAAAGATGGATAGAAATTTTTCAACCTGAGGAAGACAGCAAATAAAAATAAAACAGTCTTTAATGTCATGGGGCAATATCAAGCAGATTTTCTTTTTAAAATTTTTACACATTTGTATGTGTGTGCACATATATGCCAGTGTTCATTTGGAGATTAGAGACAACTTTACACAAGTTCTTTCTACTACATGGGTTCCAGGAATTGAACTCTGGTTGCTAGGTTTGCCAGAAAGCACCTTTTTACCTGGTGAGCCATCTCAGCAGCCCCAACATCAAGCAGTTTTAACAAACATGTAAGTAGAGTCCCCCAAAAGAAGAGAAAGAAATAGTACAGAAGAAAATGGGATTAGAGGCCAAAATTTCCTTAACTTTGGTCAAAGTTGGAATATACCAATCCAATATGCTCGGTGAATTAATTCCAAGCACAGTAAATACAAAGAAAACTAATAGTTAAAATTGATGAAAATCAAAGATAACTGGAAAAGCTAGCCAGAATGCTGGTATAGTAGAAGTTCAGTGTGGTGGTTTGAATGAGTGTCCCCCATAGGCTGTAAGTATTCAGACATTTGTCTCCAGTTGGTGGCACTGTTTTTGGAGGTCTTAGAAGGTGTGGCCGTGCTAGAGGAAGTATGTTATTGGGGGCAGGCTTAGTGAGTTTAACAAGCCTCATGGTCTACAGTTGCTCTCTCTCTGCTTCCTGTGCTCATTGCTAGATGTGACCCTCGGCTTGCTGCTCCAGATCCAGCCGCCATGCCTCCCGCCACAATGGACTCTAATTCCCTGGAACCGTCAATCGTAAGCTCAAATAAACTCTTCCTTTTATAAGTTCCTTGGTCATGGTGTTTTATCACAGCAACAGAAAAGTGACTACTACAGTAATTTGGTACCAGAGAGTGGGTTGTTGGCTGTGAAGAACCTGACCATGTGGATGTTTGGAGAAATGTGGAAGACTTTAGAACTTTGGGCTAGAAAAGCTGTTGACTACTGTAAGCAGATCTTAAGGGGCCACTTTAGTAGAAGCCTGGAAGAAAGCATGGCTGCAAAAAATATAGTTCCAGAGGAAAATAAAGACTTAGGCAGCAACCAGGATATTTTGATAAAGAGTCTGGCAGCAGTTTGCCCACAGCCCAAATGCTTGCCTGATGCTAAGTTGAAAAGCAATGGACTGATGTCTTTGGCGGAGGATATTTCAAGACAGCCTAATGTAGAAATGGTGGCGTGGCTTTTAAT
>VZQC01012530.1:332419-480694 GCA_009823505.1 Rhizomys pruinosus
AAAAAAAAAAAAAAAAAAGAATTCACAAATTAAAAGTATCCATTGCACAATTTTTTTCTTTTTTTCAGTCAAGAGCTGGTTTTCTAAGCTCCATTTTTTCTAAATAAAAAATTATATTCCACAACAAATATTATGGAAATAATCTAAATTTCATTAATTATATTAATTATATATGAAAATGAGACAAAATTCCATTTATAATGTACCAAAGTGGAGGTCAGATGTTCTTTATTTATAAGCAATATTTAATCACATTTACAGAAAGGCAAATGTTACACTGGAAAGGCAGCACAATACATTAAAGAACTCTTGACTTGGAGCCAGAAGACAGCATTCTAGGGCTGGCTTTGCCACCAGTTAGGGATAGTGATCTTAAGTAAATAACAGCTTTTCTGGGCTTCAGTTTTCTGGTCTGAAAATGAGAGGTAGAACTAGACTGCTCCCAGCACAGTCTTGGCTTAGATATGACATTCTATGTTAACAATGTAGTTTGCTCTTCAGCCTCAGCATTGTACATCAGACTGGTTCCATGTTAGTATTTCTAAAGACACTAGAGTTCTGATGAACTTAACTGTGGGTTAGTGATTTGGCTGCTTTATAGACATGCACAAAAGTCACAGTATTTTGGTTTCTGGTACAAATGTGTAGACTTTGAAAAATCTGGATACAGGGGAAATTACAGTGACATCTATTCCTACCTTCTTACACTTCCACTGCAGAGGACATAAGGAGGACAGCAAGAGGAATGCTGCCCCACAAATAAACTAGATCCTGTCCTTCCCATGATGCTCTGGGAGCTGTCAAGATGAGCAAGTCAGGCATATGTCAAGCTCTTCAAGTAATATGAATTTTTAAAAAAATGCAATTAGTATAGGTGTATTTCTGTTTGGGGGTGTTTATCTGGCAAGGTAAACTTCCCCTGAGTAATATGTTTGTTACCCAGAGAAAACTTTGGTTTTTCATGTACTGGTAAATTTATACTCAGATTGTGTTTACTTTGTTAAGAATACCATCCCAGTTTTAGGATTCTAACTTTATACCCATAATCAGGCAATATTTCTTAGTGAAATTACCTATGTTGGTAATACATTTATGTCCAAAACACTGAAAAGATAAGTTTTTTTTTTTCTGTTCATACATTTTTCTTCTGTACACACAGGTATACTGACATTAAGTGAAAATGTCAATGCCAACCTGCTAAGTTACGAGCTCACAAGCTCTTGGAACAAAGTGCAAAATTAGTTTCACATTAAACATATTCTATACCTTATCATAGGAATAAACAACATCCATAGATTTGTACATTGATGATACAGTTAAATAAAGTGACAGATCTTGACAAAAACTTCACTTGGAATTGAGGGTTCAGTGGAAAGCAGATACAGATCTCCAAGAAAACTGTGGTAAATTTCATAGACCAGTGCAATCATCTCCACATGTGACACGTCAGTGGAATTACATAAAACCAGTTTGTACAGGCACACATCCAGAATCTCCGCCTTCATCTAGATCTGCCATTTTATGTAATATGCCCAAACCCACAGAGATAAGTCAGGGTTCCTCCAACTTGGTAACAGCCCAAACATCCAAATGAGCACTCGGAACTGAAATGACAATGTTGTCCCAGTATGGGGACATTTCTGTTTCTACTTTCCCTTCTGAACAACCTCAGCATTTGTTTACATCAAACATAATCTGCTACAGGAATTCTTAGTTTTAGACTGCCTGGCCGAAAGTATGTTTTTGAAACTACCATTTTATTTACAAAAAAGGAAACCATGACAGTCCATAGCCTGCTGATATAGTTGAGAAAAGCATGGAGCCTAGCTCATTAATTGTAGGTCACAAGTAGGGGAAAACGTACTCAAAACCTTAGGCAAAATCAACTGTAATTTCTGCCACCATACTGAAAAAGTACCTGTCACTGATCTACTCTCTTAATAATCTTTACCCTGCAAGGTTTTTTGAATTTTGTCAGTCATATTGGTTTGTTTGAGCTGAAGGGAACACCTGTGATAAAATGAGGAGCAACAGGAAAATCTTCACTCACTCAGCATTTCTTCAGAAAACACCAAGCGCACTTGAGTGTTCAAACACTGTCACTTCAAATTGCAGTTTTATTTTTCACAGACACGAAAACCTAGGTAACTATTTGAAGACACCTGCATCAAGAAGAGTTCTACATTGCCACATTTGCTTCTTACCTTTAATGGTGCAGATTCTATCAAATGCTGTTCTAGGATTCCCAGAAGTAATTTGTATTTGTGCAAATGTGATCAGGAAAATAAACTGTATTTCTTGGCACTTGAAGAAGTATGAAGATAGGACACTGTCATGATCATTTCTGCCAGGTCCACGGTGCCCTTTCTGTTCATTAACAGAATCTATAAAATGGCACAGAGAGCTCCTGGGAAATCTGTCATAGACAGTGTTTACAGAAGTCTGCTATAGAGCAGATGTTTTCCAAACTAAATAGTTTTTTCTGATAGATGTATTTGAAGTTTTGAAAGCATAGTTTACAAAGAATTTAATATGATTATTGACATTTTTAGAAAGCAAAATATCCTTTTTGATGAGATAAAATAAGAAATTTAATATATTTAAATCTATGCTGGAAGTACACAAAAAGACAATCTGTATACGTTACTAACAAGTCTTATTTTGTACAGATTACAGAATATCCATTAAAAAACCATACATATGACCTTTGATGGTACATTTCTGTGCTGGCCAATACATTTTCTGATACAAAGGCACTTTGGAAACCCAATGTGGTTTGGTTCATAAGTTTGTGAGGTACAAACAATTTTACAAACATATGATTATACTGAAGAATGTCCACAGCTGTGACATTACGTGTAAAACAGATTTCCTTGTTTAAAAGCACTGGCTTTGTGGGTTTCCAGCAGTTTCAGTGAACACATTCCAGAAGATTGGAGGCCCACAGTCTGAATTCTCACTGGTTGGGTGGATGATAGGGATGGGGTAAGGGTGATCTGCAAGAACCCCGCCCCCCAAAAAACCAAAACCATAACCCAACACCCTAGAACAAACCCAGAAACCTTTTCAGTCAGAATGGCTTGGAGGGAAGGGCACACAAGAGAGCGGTCAGGAAGATCCTCGGGCTCAGCCATGAGTCCCCAGCGCACACTGACTCCACCTGCTCTGCTTGGTGCTGCAGAGTTGTGGTGATGATGTCTCTACTTTAGAGAGCTGGGTACAATGCTTTGGATTGTGCAGTACTGGAAACATTTGGTCTCCAAACACCTTTTTGCCTTCTACATCGCAGCAAAGTCAATCTGTACATAAAGCTGCCTCACTCCAGCCTGAAAAGTCAGAAAGAAAAATGAGAAAAATCAAGCCTACAGCAGCAGCCTGATACTTTAGAAAAGTGGTAGGACAAATAAACAAACAAAAACTCCTAGTATTTGGAAAACTGAACTATTAGATGGCCTAGTGGTTAAGAGCGCCGACCGTTCTTACAGAGGACCCGGGTTCGATCCCCAGCACCCACATGGCGGCCGAGAACCGTCTGAAACTCCAATTCCAGGAGAACTCCAGTTCCAGGGGAATCCGACACCCTCTTCTGACCTCCGCGGCATTGCACAACACGGGTGCACAGACTTGCATGCAGACAGTACATTCATACACATACAGAAATAAATAAATGCCGGGCGTGGTGGCGCACGCCTTTAATCCTAGCACTTGGGAGGAAGAGGCAGGCGGATCTCTGTGAGTTCAAGGCCAGCCTGGTCTACAGAGTAAGTTCCAGGACAGCCAGAGCTACAGGGAGACCCTGTCTCAAAAAGACCAAAAAAAAAAAAAGAAAGAAAGAAAGAATTGACTTCTATCACAGAACAGAAGTCCATTGTAAGCTGCAAAACTCATATGCCCTGTCCCTGTGCTACAGAAATGGAGCGCTCCGTCTGCTGCTCCTGGGAGAAGACATCACAGTCTCCTGCCTGACTGGCTGGCTATCATGAAAGGCAGGTGGAATCTTTCCAACATTGCACACACATTTCATCTACTAGTTACTTATTTTATATTCCAATTCTTTTTTTAAATTTCTGGATATGTGCTCACTATTCAAGAATATTTCTCTCTAAATTGTCCTGTATTTATCTTTTATCAATTTTCTTTGCTCAACTGGGGTCATTTCAAGCACACTATAATTTCTCCTACCTTAAAAGACCTTTTATACTTAAGCCAACATCCCTTTCTGATACAGTTTCAATCTCTGTTCTTTTGAAAGGCAGGGGGAGATCTACTCAACTAGAATAAAAAGCTAGGTAAGACTCTAGGTTGCCAGCCAGCACAGAAGATACACTTTTGCCTCATTGAAATAAAGAGAGGGAGGGGCAGCAAGCAAGCTTCCTTTGGCAAGTTAAAAATCAGGTACTTCAACTTACAGAAAATATACTCTGTACCTTCTCTTTTGTTAACAGGCCAGAAGAAAAACAGTATTTGTATGACCTTTATCTACAAATTAAAACCGAAGCTTACTCATTTTAAAACAGTGCCAATAAACACCAATGCTACTTATTTCATACAGAAGTATTACACATTCACCTAATATTTAATAATTCTTGCTACATAATAGGTACTGCTGTAAGGATTGTGTATGAGTGAATGAGAAAGGATTTCATATATAATAAAGGCCATTATTACAAATTACTCTGATTAACTACAATCATATGATTTGATTTACTCAATCCAGACGGCCCCAAAATGACTGTACTTAGGAACAATTTTGCAAAATTGTGTATATAATTTTAAGAGAAAACTAATTACTCAAATAAATTGTTAAACACCTTTTCTCTTTTAACAAAATTGCTAATGGAAGTAAAATGGCAAAAAACTTGGGTTCTTTTTCCTAGCTATTTTCATTTCCTAAAGTCAAACAAGGGGAAGACATAATGGGAACCAGTAGCCCAAGGCAATGACAAAGAGAGGAAAACAAAGAGGTGGGTGAATTATCCTTGCATAATCATGAGTTAATTACTCAACTCCTATCAGTCCCCTAAGGGGCTGACAGCTTTCCATGAAAGCTCAGTCTAACAGCAAAAATGATAAAGTCATTTTGCTTCATCCATCTGTCCCAGTAGGGGTAGCCTCAAGTTCTCTAGCTCCTTCTTCTCTTTTTTTTTTTTTCCTCCTTCAAAGTAGAGAGAAAAGTCAAATTTCCCAAGAACCCTGTGGTAGGTGACTTGAATGCAAACTAAGCTTTGCAGTTCCTTCACCTTGGACAGGGAGACAGGACAGATAGTCCAGCAGTCCACACCTTTCTAATTGGGGAAGACACCTAGTTACTTTCAACCCTGTTAATCTCCTTTCCTTCCCTCTCCCCAACACACTCAGAAAAAAAGTTTAGCCTGGTGCTTCAGGCTTGGAAAATCTCCAAAAATTATTCATTGTTGTGTAAAGAAGTTAAAACTTAGAAAAACAGGAGTAAAATGGTAGAAATTATCCATTTATTTATTACTCTCTATAGATCAAAGCCATGGAGACTTTCTGCTTGGTTTTTTGAGTAAACATGTTAATCTTTATCCCTTCAAAATGTAAAATGAAATCTTTCAAAACTATTATACTTTTCCATGTCAAACATTATAGAGTCCAAAAACAGTGAATAAATGTGACTGAGTTATAAATCGTGAAGAGTAATGTAGCTGGTCACAGTGGCACATGCCATCCCAATGCGGCAGAGGCAGAGGCAGGAGGACAGCAACTTTGGGTTTGCCCTGGGCTAAGTTCAAGGCTAGCCTGGGGTATACATCCAGACACTGTTTCCCCAAAAAAACAAAAACAAAAAGAAAACAAGAGATGGTTATAGAGCTCAGTGGTTACTTAGCACACAAAAGGGTCTGGCTAGTCCATGCAGGGGCGCACACACACTTACCCCCCCCAACACACACACAAAGATCTGGGTTGTTGTTGTTTTTCCTATAAATCTTGTGACAATATGTTGATACCTGTCACAATATTTGGTACATGGTGGGCTCTCAATAAATGGCAGCATTATTGCTATCAGTACTATCACCGAGCATTGAGCACTTATGCCATATGGACTAATTAAAAACAACAAGCCTAGGGATATATCAAATCCTGTGGCAGAGTGTACCCAACCTCCGGATGAAGGCAGAGTAGGCAAGCAAATGAACTTATTAAAGATTAAGGTCCTTTACAAAAGGAAAAAGGATGAAAGGGTGGAAAGCAGCAACGGACTTCGAAAAGGAAGAGTCCCTTTCTCCTTGAGCATCACAAGAGAAAAAGCTTGACTATCAGAACTGGATTATAACACAGGAGCCTGGAGAAGGTGCAGGGTTTCCATAATTAAGGGATGCCCATTTGGATTTGGGGGAGGCTCTTTTGATTCCTTCCTGGGTACTACTGTTCACTTCTATTTTGAGGTCAGGGAACAGAGCACAGAAGGCTGAAACAGGAACCTGGGCTTCCAACTCAATAGGCAGAGTGGAAAAAGGAGGGGGAGTCTGTGAAGGAGAAAAATGCATGGGCTTGGCAGGCTTGTGCTGAGGACGATACCAATTTCCAACTGATAACTCGTTTTAAAAAAATTACCGCCGCCGCCGGGCATGGTGGTACACGCCTTTAATCTTAGCACTTGGGAGGCAGAGGCAGGCAGATATCTGTGAGTTCAAGGCCAGCCTGTTCTACAGTGTGAGTTCCAGGCCAGCTGGGGTTACAGGGAGACCATGTCTCAAAAAGACCAAAAAAAAAAAATTAGCACAGAAAGCTGGGCGTGGTGGCTCAAGCCTTTAATCCTAGCACTCAGGAAGCAGAGGCAGGCGGATCTCTGTGAGATCAAGGCCAGCCTGGTCTACAAAGCGAGTTCCAGGCCAGCTGGGGCTACAGGGTGACCCTATCTCAAAAACACCAAACAACAACAAAATAATCAGCACAGATGGATAATAGAGATGGCTTTTCTATATCAAAATAAAATCCAGATTTTAAATCTGGATTATCATTAGCTAGTAATCTCTTTTATTACATTATATTCATGCACAAGTCAACTTTTTTTAAAGCAGTTTTAGGGGCTGCAGAGATGTCTCCATGGTTAAAAGCACTGGAAGTCCTTGCAGAGGACCTGGGTTCAGTTCCCAGCACCCAAATGCAGCTAACTGTAACTACAGTTGCTGGGGATCTGGTGCCCTCTTCTGGCCCCCTTGGGCATTGTATACAGGTGGTGCACTTACAGGCAAAACACTCAAACACATAAAATACAAATAAAAATAATAAAACATTTTAAAAGTAGTTATAAGGAATAACAACGTAGTTGTAAGGAATAACAATGTCTAGAAAATAATGTTAAAAAAGGAAAATAAAACAACAAACTACACACACACAAATATTAAAGAAAAAAGGATAATGCCTCATAGTTCTAAAATCATCACAAACCTATGATTCTGTAACTAAACAGAAACTTATAATCCTCAAGTTTCTGATGCCTTTCAATTTACTTATAGAAGTTTTAACAAAAAATTTTGTCCTCAAACTATTACTTACATTCTTGCATAAGCACACCAGTAAGAAAGATACCTGCAAGTTCATTATACATAAAAATACAGCTTACAGTAAAATAACCCCCTTCTTTTCACTTTGAACTAAGACTCTTAAAAATTTCTGTAAGAAAAATGCATCAGCATGATTTCTAAAATTTTATTTTTTACATTTATGTATTATTCCATATGCTTGCATGTACTTGGGCCATGGTGCACATGTGAAGAGGGAGGTGAGAGGAAAACGTCCGGAAGTCGGTTATCTCCTTCCAACACATGGGGTTCAGGTCATCAGACTTAGCAGGAAGGGCCTTTACCATGATGAAACATCTCACTGACTAAACTCATTTTTTTTAACTTCAAAGGAGATTAAACTGAATTTCCTTTTTATTTATGTTTTTCCTTTTTATTTATAAAAGCTATGCATAAGATGTTACTTAAATTACAAAATAATTAAAAATTTTAAATTTCATGAAATGAAATTCTTATAGTAAGCCCTGACATCTATTTATGTTGGGAGGACACTCATTACCATTATATAAGTGAAAATAGGAAAAATTCAATTCTGCTATGTGAAAACTAAAAAATATTTAAATAGAAACAATTTAAAAATCATTAAATGTACTAGGTATAGGAATAGGAATAAGCCATTAGAGTGGTGACCCCCACCTCCCTGGGAAGGAGGTAGGGAGAGGGTTTGAACTATCTCCACTGCAGGCCTCAAAGAGAGTCCCTGGGATCTGAAGGAATGAAATAAAGCTGTCGAGATCTTAGCTGATAAGAGATTAAAATATTTTTCAGGATTTAAAATATTCAAAGTGCAAATGCAGTTTCTGAACACAAAGAGGCAGTTAAACATTTAAATTCAGCCATTTCAACACCAAGGTCTCCACCCTGTTTCCCTATCAGCTCAGCAGTGCCAAGTTGCCTGGCAACAGCTCTGCCTGCACTTGGCTCTGCCTATGAATCGCATTGCCTTTGCTTTGCTTTTCATTTTTAAGTAACTACCTTTAAACTTTATTTTTTTGTCAGTAATTACTCAACATTTGTAACATAATAAGATCACATTCCTTTTCACAGAGAAAATCATGACTTAGTATCAAAGTCTAGGAGAGGACAAGGTGTGCTAGGGCCCAACACAGGCCCCACCATGAGGACACTAGCGCTGCGCTGCTAGGACGGATGCACAGGGGCCCTAGAGAAGGTACAGGGTGAGGGAGGGGAGGCAGCTGGAAGGGCAGGGCCCAGACAGACGATGTGCACTTTGCTCTCTCTCCTTTTGCCCAGTATGGAAGTGTTCAGACACTGTGAAACCTTCCATGTTTCATTATGAACATCATGATGAGGCTCACTTATGCGCTGTGTCTGTTAAGAAAGCTATTAAAATTCTGGCATAAATAAGTAATATACATACTATTACATACCAGAGTAAGCCTTAGCTGCATCTAACATTAGGATTATGTAAATCCTAATTACACATAGGATTAGATCAGTAATTCACTGTCAAAGGAACCTAATCATGTATGTCTCTTTAGCAGGTCAGATGCCTTAGTTTATGGTAATTCCTTGAATTTAACTGCATTGCATATTAATGTCTGAAGATGTGATGGGACAGAGAGAAATATGTTCCAAGTGTCACACAGATCATGGGAAAGGTATTCTTTTTTTTATTTGATTTGTGTATTTCATACATTATCTTTCAGTCCAATTTAGACACATTCTCTTCTCTCTGCCCCCCACCCCACCCCAGTTCATACCTTCTGCCATACATGTTTTGCATCTTTCTCTCAGTCTTTCCAAAGTTTTTCACTGCAGAAGCTTGTTGGTTTGGACAGAATTTGACTGTATCAGTCAGTTCTTTGACCCAGTCTTTATGTTGTTGTTCCCTCCCCTCTGTATTGCTCCAACATATGCCTATATAACCATCACCTATGCATCAAAGTTATGACCTCAGAGAATAAACTGTATGTTAATTCTAAGATATGTTTAAGCATTCACGTTTTTCCCCTTTAATTTTATATTATTCGAAGATATGAATCCACCCATATACAGTCTAGAGCCCGTTAAGAGATTCACATTATAATAGCACATTTGCTTTCAGATAAAAAAAATATATAACAATAATGTTGTTCAGCTTGCCTTTCAACTGGAGATTTGGTGTTAGCATCCACAAATGAGAGTAACCATTTTTGGAATTCACATTTTTCCCCTTTAATTTTATATTACTCTAAAGTACACATAAATACCCTCCCCCGATATACCACATTTACAAAGTCTGAAAATAAGTGGTAAGTTAATTCTAGATGCCATTAAGGTATTCACATTATAATGGTACAGTTGTTTCCAGGTAAAAGATTATATATATATATATCTCAGTTTGGCTTACTACTAGGTATTTGGTGCTAGCGTCCACAGATGAGGGTTAGATACCATTCTCTTGATTTTCTGGGACTGTATTACTTCACTTAGTATATTCTAATGAGAGGGATATGTTAAGACTTCAGAGAAAGGAAGTTAGAATGGGATTTTCTTTCTAAAAATCAAGTCAGTCCAACATTACTGATTAAAGTGTAAGGTCCTGGGTTCAATCCCCAGTACCACTACCACAACCACAACAACAAAACACAAATGTTAACTAAAATAAAGGTCTTACAAAATTTTACTCTAATCAGAGAAAAATGTTTTATACTTTAGCAGCCTATTATTTATATATTAAATAATAGTATTTTTAAAATAAGCAGATACAGTAAAATATAAGACCCTTAAAAGAAAAATGGAGCTTGGTGGTGCAGTGGTGTATGCCTTTAATCCCAGCACTCAGGAGGCAGAGGCAGAGGCAGATCTCTGTGAGTTCAAGGCCAGCCTGGTCTACATAGCAAGTACCAGGACAGCTGGGGCTACAGGATAAAGATCCCTCCCAAAAAAAGGAAAGAAAGAGCAAGAGAGAAAGAGAGAGAGAGAAGAGCGAGAGAGGAAGAGAAGAGAGAGGAGAGAGAGAGGAAGGGAGGAGGATAGGAGAGGGGAGGGAAGGAAGAGGGAGGGAGGAAAAGGAAGAAAGGAGGGAAGAAAAAGGAAAGAGGAAAAGACGGAAAGAAGGAAGGAAATTAAGAAAGGAAAGAAAAAAGAANAACCCTCTATAACTCCTGTTCTTTTCTGACCTCCTCAGGTATTGCACAACACAGGTGCACTTACAAACATGTGGGCAATATATGCATACACATAAAATAAAAATAATAAAAGAAAAAAAGAAAAATTTTAACTTGTAATCCTCAGCCAACAAGAAAACTATGTTTTGCAGGAGATGGAAATGTAAACAAGCCTTTGACCAAAAAGAAAGAAAGAAAGAAAGAAAGAAAGAAAGAAAGAAAGAAAGAAAGAAAGAAAGAAAGGAGAAAGAAAGAAAAAGAAAGAAAGAAAGAGAGAGAGAGAGAAAGAAAGAAAGAAAAAGAAAGAAAGAAAGAAAGAAACAAAGAAAGAAAGAAAGAAAGAAAGAAAGAAAGAAAGAAAGAAAGAAAGAAAGAAAGAAAGAAAGAAAGAAAGAAAGAAAGAGAAAAGAAGGAAGGAAGGAAGGAAGGAAGGAAGGAAGGAAGGAAGGAAGGAAGGAAGGAAGGAAGGAAGGAAGGAAGGAAGGAAGGAAGGAAGGTCGGTCATACCTGAGTAAAAATATTATGTGTTTGGCTCACAATCCATCTGGCATCAGCATCAGGTGCTACTACTAGTTTCAAGGTCCCAACGAACACATCAGAACATAAAGTCCAGAAGTGCTGCTCCTGTAGACTGTAAACTCCCTGCAGCTGCTGCACCTGAAACACAAAGGCAGAGGCTGACATCAAAGTCAGATAGTGCCCCTCCCACCCAAGTCACCACACAGCAAACCAGAAGCGTGGCCTCTACCCTTTAGCTTTAGGGATGCTTGGAAGGTAGATACCTATGGAACACTATTCCATCTAGCATGGCATCATGATGTGTGTTGGAAAACAGAAAGAACCAACACATAGCAAATTTTGTTGAGCACAATTGAGAGTACATAGAGGGAAATCATAATTTCAAATACATTGATCAGAAAAGTATAAATATAGGTGATCTAAAAATCTAGAAAAACAAACAAAGCAGACCTAAAGGAACAAGAAGGGAGAAATAAAGGACAGAAATCCATACAGGTTCACGAATAAGTGAACAGTTCCTTAAAAAGACTAATATGCTTGAGGAGCATTCTTTATTATCTTATTTATTTATTTATTTATTTATTTATTTATTTATTTATTTATTTATTTGAGAAAGGGTCTCCCAATCACCTTACCTGGCCTGGAACTCACTATGTAGAACAAGCTGGCCTCAATCTCTATGAGACCTGCCTGCCTCTGCCTCCCAAGTGCTGGGACTAAGGGTGTGCATCACAAGCTACTTCTTTTTAAATTTTTCTTATTTCTCTGTGTGTGCACATGCCTTGATCAAGCATGGCGGTCAGAGAGCAGCTCTTCGGGGCTGTCTCTCTCCTCCCTTCTCCTCCGTCCATTTCTGTTGCCATGACTGTCGCCTCCGCTACCTTCTCCCACTTAGATGACAACAGCCTCATAACTAGTTGCCTTTTCCCTCAAACTTGTTTTCTACAGAGAATAATCTTTCAAAAACATACGAGTCAGGACATTCCCGCTGTTCAGCTGTCCTACGCTTCCCACTGAATGATAGACAGCGAAGCCCAAACCTCTTAGTGCAATCAAGACGCCCTTAGATCTGGTCTCTTGCCTTCCCTCAACCTTTTAATCACTTTTCCCTTTATTTTTTTATGCTGCAGCCACAAGGCCTGTTTTGCTAATCTTCAAATACACTAGATAACTCCAGCCACGGCGGCTTCACATTAGTGGTTTTCTTTGCCTGGAACATTCCTCCGGAGGAGCTGAGCAGGGCTGGACCCTTCTCGTCAAGGTTTCAGATACTTGAACATGACTTCCTCACTGAATCTGACAGCATTCATGTCTATCCCACACCTTGTTTCATTTCTTACAGGACCCAGCACTGAATTTTCTTAATCATTTAACAGCTGTTGTTGAGAACAGAGATGAGATTTTTGTTTACCATTATGTCTCCATATCTTAGAAAAGGATATGATACATAGTGGGAGCTACAAAATAAACAAACAGAAAATTTGTTGAGGGGCTGGAGAAATGGCTCAGTGGCTAAGAGTGAACATGTGCTGCTCCTGCAGAGAACTGGAGCTTGTTTCTCAGCACCTATGCAGAAAAGCTTACAATCATCTATAAATGCAGCTCCAGAGGATCCCAAACCCTCTTCAGGCCTTCATGGGCACATGTATACACACACACACACACACACACACACACACCCTTCTTCACATAAATAAGTAATAAATCTTTTAAAAGAATGCAGGTTTTGTTTGGTGGTATACTGGGGCTGGTCAGATGGCTCAGTGGTTAAGAGCATTTGCCGCTCTTCCAGGAGACCCGAATGCAGTTCCCAGCACTTATGTTTAGCAGTTCACAACCATCTCTAACTCTAGTTCCAGGGAATCAGATGCTGTCTTCTGGCCTCTCTGCAGGCACCTACACACATGTGAGAAACACACACACACACACACACACATACACACACACACACACACACACATACACAAATAAATCTTTTTAAAAATAGACTGAATAAGGGGCTGGAGAGATAGCCTAGTGGTTAAGAGTACCGACTGCTCTTGCAGAGGACCCAGGTTCGATTCCCAGCACCCACGTGGCAGCTGAGAACCCTCTTTAACTCCAGTTCCAGGGGAATCTGACACCCTTTTCTGAGCTCCGAGGCATTGCACGACATGGGTGCACAAACCTACATGCAGACACTACATTCATACACATACAAAAAATAGAATGAATACATCATTTCATCCACTATCTTTTAAACATTTTTTTGTAGTTTTTTTTTTTTTATGTGTATGAATGTAATGTCTGTGTGTAGGTTTGTGCACCCATGTCATGCAATGCCGCAGAGGTCAGAAGAGGGTGTCGGATTCCCCTGGAACTGGAGTTCTCCTGGAATTGGAGTTACAGACGGTTCTCAGCCACCATGTGGTTGCTGGGGATCGAACCCAGGTCCTCTGCAAGAGCGGTCAGCAATCTTAACTGCTAGGACATCTCTCCAGCCCCACATCCACTATTTTTTTTAATTAATTGATTTAATTTTCACTTTGGCCATTTTATTTTATGTTATGTGTTATGCTATGTTTTATGTTATGCTATGTTTTATGTTATGTTATGTTATGTTATGTTATGTTATGTTATGTTATGTTATGTTATTGGTCTTTTTGAGACAGGGTCTCCCTGTAGCTCTGGCTGTCCTAGAACTCACTCTGTAGGACCAGGCTGGCTTTGAACTCACAGAGATCCTCCTCTCTCTGCCTCCCACCTTTCCCAGAATTTATTTATTTATTTATTTATTTACTTATTTATTATGTGTATAAGTGTCCTATATGCATGTAGGTTTGTGCACCCATGTCGTGCAATGCCTCGGAGCTCAGAAGAGGGTGTCGGATTCCCCTGGAACTGGAGTTAAAGACAGTTCTCAGCCGCCATGTGGGTGCTGGGGATCAATCCCCGGGTCCTCTGCAAGAGCAGTCAGCGCTCTTAACCACTAGGCCATCTCTCCAGCCCCCTAATCCACTATTTTTTTAAATAGACTGAATACACAATTATTTCATCCACTATTCACATTCTACAATATTTTTTTAAATAGCTAAATTTCTAGATGAGGACAATTTCTACATCTTCTTTAAAGTTCAATACTTCCCAATAATTTACTCTGGTTTATATGAATGACTTTCATGGTCAGCATTCAATCCTGGAAGAAACATTAAATTACAGACACATGCTACCCATACTTACAAAAGTGGAAAACCCTAACAGTTTGAAAACAACATAAGATCCAGTGGCTTAAGAACTTTTGAAACTTACCCTCTGGTAGCACTGGGGAAGGACATTTTCCAACAAGGGAGGAGTTCTCTGCATTAATATTCCAACAGACTCTCTTAAAAGAGGAATAACACTAACGAAAACACAAAACAAAACAAAGAACTTATTAAAGCCACATTCTGAAAACCCCCTTCTGGACAATAGCACTAACATACTTCACTACAGAAGACAGGAAGATTTAGCAGAATTTCAGGAAGAAGGATCTACTGGTCATTAGTCCAAATTTCTCACAGAATCAGTAAGTTATGCTCTAAAGTTAAAAAGCTGGAGGAAATATATTAATTAATATATCAGTAAATTCACCCAGTATTTCTTTTTTTCTTACAGGTATTTATTTTTAATTTTATGTGTATGAGTTGGTTGCCTGCGTGTATGCAAGTACACCGTGTGTGCACGTCTAGCATTTCTTAACCTGGTTATTTATCACTTAATTTTTTTCTTTACATGTATGTGTGCACATGCATGGGAGTGCCCACAGAGGTCAGAAAAGGACAATCATTCCCATTCAGCTGTAGCTATAGAGAGTTGTGAGCTGCCTAATTCGGGTGCTGGGAACAAACTTGGGTCCTCTGCAAGAACAGCAAGTGCTTTTAACTGCTGAACCATCACTCCAGCCCTACCAGTTATATTATATTATTTAAAAAATTGAGAAGCCTAGCTTTTCCCACATATGTAATAAATTCAGCAACTCTGGGGATGGAGTCCAAAGGTTAGTGTGTGTTTATGTAGGTGGTCTTCAGCCTGCTATTTTAGGTTATTTGGATGATTATGTGTGCACAAAACAATAGCTGGTAAAGGTGACTACAATGCAACAACCCCCGAAGCTAGCTAGACACTACATTTACTTTAGAATTTATTTTGCTTTTACTTCCAACATACTGCATCAGAATTATCTGAAGTAAGCTCCAGACATTTACAAAGTTCTCCAGGTGACCCTAGCACGTCTGAGGGCAGCACATTCTCTATGGCGACTACAGACTGAAAGGGGGGATCAGAACTAGTTTCAACTGTCCTTAAGGACTTAAACCACAGCTTGCTTTTAAATTTACATCATCTCTAAATGTCAAAAGTCAAATTCTCTTGGTATAATAGCTATAGTAGGAGGTAGAGCTCACAGGAATAAATACCTGTGCTCTCATAGAAGGTCCCACAGAGAGTGGAGGAAGAACTGTACCTTGTCGAGGGGTATTTGTGACAGAGGAGAAGGAAAGAGGAAACTCTAACCACACTGAAAGGAACAGGGCCCATGTCTTGCTCACCATCACATTCCCAAGGCCTAGAAAGTTCTGGTCACAAAGTAGGCCCATGATAAGTGTAGGTTGAATGACTGAAAGATACAGGTAGCAGGCATTTTAGAATCTAGATTAAAGAAAAGGACACAGGAAAGGAATTAGGACTCTGTTGCCATACTGTCAGTACAGAGTGATTCTTGGATAAAGAAGGGTAACCATAGAAACAAAGACAGAAGGGAATTAAACATACAGAAATAACTGTTTTCTAACAATATAGTGAAAGACACAGTCACTGCCACATTAAGGACAAACCTAGATTACTAAATTGAGGAGGCCAAGCAACAATGAAGACAGCCAGTTCAGTGTGGACAGGAGATTCAATCACATTTAAGGAGAAATATAGTGATTTAAGAGCCAAGCATAATTAAACACTATCCTTGATTCCTTCTCAACACTTCTCATACCTCGTACCCCAAGTCAATAAGCTATCATGATGTTGCATCCAAGGTACTTCTTAACTCCTTCAACCTACAAGTCTATAGTGATTTCCTATCCTAAGGCCTACTAAGTGTTCCTTGGCATCTAATCTTACATCAAGTCCATTTGTTAGGTAGCTTCAAAGATGGCTCCCAAGTGCTTCCTAGGATTCATGTTCTTGAGCAGTCTTCCCCTCTCAAGCACACACAGGGTAGAGGCAGACATAGAGACTGGCTGCTAATGAACAGAGTATGACAAAGGTGATGAAATATCACTCCCTGGTTAGCTTAAAAGACTCTAGCTGCTGACTTACTCTTATTCTCACTGACTACCTCATAGCTGCTATGCTGTGCTGTGAACTGTATTTCTGGAGCCCATGGGCAAGAGATGGAGGGGTACTCCTAGAGAGGAACTAGTCCAATCCTCTATCACCCAAAGAATAGAAGACTGTTGGCAACTGCTTGAGTGAGAGGCTGGAAGAGAATTCTCCCCAAGATGACCATGGAATGATAGGAGCCCTGGTTGACAACTTGATTACTGCCTTGTGAGAGAGCCCTGAACCAGAGCTCCCAGTTACCCATGCCCATAGCCTTCCAAACCACAGAGACTGAAAGATAAGAGGGTAAGCTATTTTAGGTACTAGGCTTTATGTAATTTGTTCTATACTTGCACTTAATTATTTTCTATAGAGCTATGAGGCTAACATACGTAAACTAAGCACCTGGCCCTATCCTTTTCCTGTTAAAAGCTGTCTCAAAACCTCCTGACTCCCTAAGGGATGAAGCCTAAGCCCTTTAACATGGAACTGTTTTTTGCCTCTGGTCCCCACTACCTCCTCTCAGTCCCTGCTTGCAGTGAGCTCTTCAAACATGGCATGACTGTACTTTCACGCACTGGCTAATGGCTATTATTCCAACTTAGAATATTTTTTTTTATTAATTTTATTTATTTCTGAATGTGTATGAATGTACTGTCTGCATGCAAGTTTGTGCACCCGTGTCGTGCAATGCCGCGGAGTTCAGAAGAGGGTCTCGGATTCCCTTGGAACTGGAGTTCTCCTGGAATTGGAGCTTCAGACGGTTCTCAGCCGCCATGTGGGTGCTGGGGATCGAACCCGGGTCCTCTGTAAGAGCGGTCGGCGCTCTTAACCGCTAGGCTATCTCTCCAGCCCCCCAACTTAGAATATTCTTAAACAGATCTCTTCTGTTTATTTAAAATTCAAGTCTCACCTCTTTGGGGGTATATTTCCTAATCATAAAGTGTCTTCTAGATTATGAAATGTCCTTTCTTTTCTCTTATAAAAAAAAAAAAAAAAGAATGCTGTGGAATGTGGTAGCAGGCATCTATAACCACAGCACTCAGGAGGCAGATGAAGAAGAACCTTGCTGTGAACCCAGTTTGGGGTACCTAGCAAGATTCTACCTCAAAAATAAATAAATAAATAAATAAATAAATAAATAAATAAATAAATAAATACAACAGTAGTTATACTGAAAACTATTTTAAGATATGGATTGTTACTTCTGTTTGTATCTCCAGCATCTTAGTGTTTCATACATAAATGTGTATGGAAAAGAATTTACGGCTGATTCCTCTGAACAAAATTAATCCAAGTGGTAAATCTTTTTGAATAAATGGAATTACTAACAGAAAAGAGCACAGAGAAAACAGAGTAAGTGAAGCACGGGGGACAGAAAAAGGCATCTCTAGCAGCAATAAATGTCACAACCAAGGAGGAAAAATACAAACAGAAACAGGCCATTGTATAAAACAGTAGAAGAGTGTTTAGGCCTTCCACTGTACGTTTCAGGAGGAGCAAAAGCTAGGTCAGAGGAGGTTGGAAAAAACAGCCAGAGGTGGAGGTAAGAGTAGCACCTGCTTCTATCTACTGTGTTTCTATGTGCTGATCTATGAAGATTCCTGGGGGGAGGGCACAAATCATGACAGTGAAACAAGTTACAATTAATCAACTAGGTTTCTCTTTCCTCCATTCTCATTTCTCAAGAAAAGAAAGAAGTCACAAAATATTTTATATACTAAACTTAAAGGGTCAACTGTTACCTTTACTGATTTTCCTATCCTAAGAAAATTGTAATGGTTGTTACCTTAGGTAAACTTAAATACAATATTTACTCTGAGCCACAGCACGCTCTTCATCAAAGTACAAGGATGTCCCACACTAATTTTCCCAATGACCATTTTTAAATGACATAATCATTTCAGCTGTAGGATGTACAGTAAGACATGAAACTGTAACTGTATTTGGCGGGGGGGGCTGCTCAATCACAAGGTGAGAGGCAATTTAGAACCAGGGTCAATTTCTATAACTTCAAAGTACATAAAAATGTAAAAGAGGGGCTAGAGAGATGGCCTAGCGGTTAAGAGTACCAACTGCTCTTGCAGAGGACCCGGCTCGATCCCCAGTACCCACATGGTGGCTGAGAACCATCATTGACTCCAGTTCCAGGGGAATCTGACGTCCTCTTCTGACCTCCATGGCATTGCACAACACGGGTGCACAGACCTGCATGCAGAGAGTACATTCATACACATAAAAAAATAAAATAAAATTTAAGAAGTAAAAGAAACCTATAAAAACTCCAGCTTTTCCCTTTTAAAATTGTGTTTAACTCAGGAGTTTCTGACCATATTTTTCTGATTAACTATTGCAATGAGGATTCATAAAACAGATTTTAGCATGGATCTATCTAGCCATAATGACAGGATATGAAGAAAAAGACAAGCTTAGCAAATTCCTGACTGAGCTAAGACTTAGAGCTGCATCCAAACCAGCCATAAAAGTAAAAGCAACCATTTGGAAGTAATTAGAGGTTCAGTTCTGGTTGACTAACTCAATTCTAGCTTTCACAATGAAACACTATTTTCTTATAATATATGAAAAGAAATGAATCATTAGTTATGAGTTTACCAATAAAACAAGGTAAAACAAGCCTTTATTTTTTTTTAAGAAGCTGAACATCAATCTACAGTCATACAATAAACAATATTACTTAGAAACATTTTTTTTTTCCTTTTTGGTGTTTTTGAGGCAGGGTCTCCCTGTAGCCCCAGCTGGCCTGGAACTTACTCTGTAGACCAGGCTGGCCTTGAACTCACAGAGATCCAGCTGCCTCTGCCTTGTGCGTCATGGGATTAAAAGTATGCTCCACCACACCTGGCTAGTTTGAACATTTTAATCTTAAAGTTTAACAGATTAAATGAGCAATGGTGATTATTGTTTACTGCAAGTAACTTTGCAAATAAAAATGCAACAGTAGTTATACTGTTTTCTTCAGAGACAGCTTCTAGGGAAGAGGCCCACTCTATTTCAACAATAAAGCAATCTAGCAGTAATTATACAAAACAAGTAAACAAAGGTGCTGGAGGTGGAGAGAGGGCTCGGTAGTTAAGAACACTTGCTGCTCGTGCAGGGGACCCTAGTTTGGTTCCTAGCAACCATATCAGGAAGCTACAATTGCCTGTGGCTGCAGCTCCAGTGGATCTGATGCCCTCTTCTAGCCTCTGCAGGCAATTGCATTACAAGTGCATATTTACACTCATACACAAACAAACAAACAAATAAATAAATAAAAATAGCTTTTAAAAGGTGGATACACATGGGGGCTGGAGAGATGGCCTAGCAGTTAAGAGCACCGACTGCTCTTACAGAGGACCCAGGTTCGATTCCCAGCACCCACATGATGGCTGAGAACCATCTTTAGCTCCAGTTCCAGGGGAATCTGACCCCCTCTTCTGACCTCCACGGCGTTGCACAACACAGGTGCACAAACCTGCATGCAGATAGTACATTCATACACATAAAAATTAATTTAAAAATTAAAATTTTTTTTAAAAAAAGGTGGATACACTGGGGCTGGAGAGATGGCTCAGCAGTTAAGAGAACCAACTGCCCTTGTAGAGGACCCGGGTTCGATTCCCAGCACCCACAAGGCAGCTAAGAACCATCTTTAACTCCAGTTCCAGGGGAATCCAACACCCTCTTCTGATCTCCGCAGCATTGCACGATGAGGGTGCACCTACTTACATGAAGACAGTACACTCATACACATAAAATAATAAATAAATAAAAACTAAAAAAAAAGGTGGATACAATATGGAATCGTGAGGAACAATCATGCTTAATTTAAAAATTCATAAAAATCTAAAAATAAGTATCTGGTAATAATTATAAAATTATTATTAATTTAACCTTATAAATTGGTTTATTAGTAAATCTTCCTCATTATCAGAGGTTCTTAGAATCAACATGGAGAGAAAAAGAAGGTGCCTTTAGATCATCTATAAAATTTTTTTAAGATTTTATGGGTACACGTGAATGTCTGCAAATATGTATGTGTACTGAATGCCTGCATGGTGTCCAAGGACACCAGAAGAGGGCACTGGATCCCCTGGAACCAAAGTTACAGGCTTCATGAGCTGCAATGTGGGTGTTGGGAACCAAACCTGGGTCCTGTGCAAGAGCAACAAGTGCTCTTAACCACTGAGCCATCTCTCCAGCCCCAACAGAAAATTTGTAACAGATAAAAATAAAAATACAAGATTTGATCTATAATAATATTACAAGGCACATATAAACTAAATGTGTAGTCCTATTTGATCAAATATGACCAATCCACAGTGATGGATCATTACTATTAACCTTGAATTACATAAGCCTAGTTGTGCTGGACAGCTTAAGTTGTCACCTTGACAGACCTAGGAAAAGGAAACCTCAACTGGGGAACTGCTTTCATCAGGTTTGCCTGTAGGCATGTCTGTGAGGTATTTTCTTGACTGCTGAGTGATATGGCAGGGTCCAGCTCACTGCTGATGGTGCCACCCCTGGGCAGTAGTCCTGTGTTCTGTTAGAAAGCCGAGCACAGGCCAGGGGAGCGAGCCAGTAAGCAGTGTTCCTCCATGGCCTGTGCTTCAGTAGCTGCCTCTAGGTTCCTCCCAGGCTTCCCTTGGTGAGGAACTATAAAGATGTGTAAACCAAATAAATCCTTTCCTCTCCAAGTTGCTTTTGATCAGTGTTTTATCACAGCAACAGGGAAACCAACTAGAACACCAGTGAAGAACAGAGTCTTCCAAATGATACCATCTAGAATCTAGTTCACATTGTAATTAACTGATCTTCTGAAACACATGGTCCAAATCAGTGCACACTTGTGGTGCACATACTTTACTCAATAATGAAAACAATAAAATCCCCTTTGGAACTCTAAGAGCTTGAAGCTAAGGTCATGAAAAAGTTCTCATTTTCCTTAAGTTTCTGGGACTTAGGTATAACACAATGCATCTGCTCTTTGGAATAAAAGTATCAGTTTATAACATCAATGACATTTTGTTTATATAGTACCTAATAGCTTTTAATAACATAAGAAATTTCCAATGTGGGGCTAGAGAGATAGCTCAGTGGTTAAGAGCACTGGCTATTTTTACAGAAGACCAAGGTTCAAATCCCAGCACCCACACGATGGCTAAGAACCATCCATAACTCCAGTTGCAGGGGATCCAACACCCACTTCTGTTCTCCACATGCATTGTATAACACAGGGGCACTTGCATACATGCACACAATACATGAACACACATTAAACAAAAATTAACCTAAAAAATAACTTGTTTTTTTTTTTTTTAAAAATTCCACTTTGATTCTCATAACAGCTTTAAGCAATCTCGGAAAATTTTGAGATCAAAGCCTCTGAGATGAAGGGAGATCCACAGATATCATTTGGAACACACCCTCATTTTATAGATGTGAAAACCAACTAGGAGCAGTTAAGACAACTTGTTGTATCTGAGGAAGAACCAGCACATAAGGCCAAGACTGAAGCCTTTGAAAGACTGCAGTCTCTCTCCAGTTGTCTCCTAGGAGCCAGAGCATTCATTTTCATCTCACAGCAAGTAAAGGAAGGAAATCTTAATATGTGTTGTCTCTTTTTACACTCTTTTTACTTTTGATTACACTTTAATATATTTTGTGTCTGTGTGTGGGCACACAGGTGCCAAGGATAACCATGGAGATCAGAGGACAATTCAGAAGAGTCAATTCTCTCTTTCCACCAGGTGGTTCCCAGGGAGGGAACTCGGTCCTCAGGCTTGGTAGGAAGTACCTTTACCTGCTTAGCCATCTCCATGCTTCTTTTTTGTTTCCTTCCTTTTGTTCATGGAACTGGTTCACCCACTGTTTCCCTTAATGGTTTCCTGAATTTTGAGACACAGTCTCAAAATAACAAAAATCTCAAAAACAGTGATGACTGCTATCCCATGGAGCCAAGTTTCATCTACTTTCTTCTAGTACTCATATGGCTTCATGCTTTACTTGAATCCACGTGCAATTTCTAAAGGCATATAGTAGAAGATAATGTTCCAAATTCATCTTTCTCTGCATGGCTATGCAGTATTAAAAGGCCCTCCTCTGATGTCGATGCTGTTTTTATTATTACTATATTTCTCCAGCACATATGTCTATTTCTGTATTCATGAACGTGTTTCCTAATGTCCTTTTTCACACAAACCATTTTTAGTTACAAAGACTGTATTTTATATCTTCTTTTGCAGGGTTTTCTTGATTAGTTTTCTTGCTTGTTTTTCCTTAACTATACCATCAACTTTTCCCCAGGCGACACAAAAATTTCTTGTTTTTAATTGTACACACACATGTATATGTGTTTGTGTGTACATGTGTGTGCAGGTGACATATGTGTGTACCTAAGGAGGCCAGAGCTGGATTTACATACAGTTGTGAGTCAAATGGGTGCTCGGAATGAAAAGTAAGTCTTCTGAAAAAGCAGCATATGCTCTTAACTGCTGAGCCATCCTTCTAGCCCCAAAGTTTTTATTAGGAATTTAAAATTTGTAAACAAACATAAGAAGAGCCAACATGTTTATAATCTTGATTCTTTAAATATTGTCACAGGCTCTGTTGAAGTTTATTTTTGCATTTTTTAAAAGCATTAAGTTCCTCACTGAATTTTTGTATATTCTATCCCTATATTATCTTTGTTATCACAAGAAAGGGCTCTTAAGTTATAACATCCAATTTTTCCCCCAAGGCTGGGAATTAAACCTAGGGCGTCACACTTGTTAGGCAAGTGCCTCCACTGAGCTAAATCCCCAGGCATTTTTTAAAAATACTTTTATTGATGTTTTGTGTATTTCATACATCACTTTTCAGTTCAATTTAGACATGTTCCCTTTACCTTCCCCCCACACCACCTCAGATCATGCATTCTGCCATACATGTCCTGCATCTTTCTCTCAGTCTTTTTAAAGTTTTTCTCTGCAAAGGTTTATTGTCTTGGGCAGAATTTAACTATTTAACTCAGTCCATTCTTTGACCTAGTCTTTATGTTTTTGTGGTTCCCTCCCAATTTTACTGCTCCAAAATATGCCTATATAAACAGCATATATGGATCAGAATTATGTCCTCCAGGAACAAACTGTATATTAATTCTGATATATGTTTAGTAGTTCACATTTTTTCCCCTTTAATTTTATATTACTCTAAAATATGAATATATACCTTCTGCCCATATACATTAATTATCATGTCTGAAAGTAAGTGGTAAGTTAATTCTAGAGCTCATTAAGAGATTCACATTATAACATCACAGTTGTTTACAGACAGAAAGAAATATAACAATAATGTTGCTCAACTTGCTTTTCAATTGGGGAATTTGGTACTAGTATCCATAAATAAGGGAAACCATTCTCCGTTTTTTTGAGGACTGTGTTACTTAGCATAATGGCTTCAAGTTCATGATGTCATTTTTCTTTACTGCTGCATAGAACTCCATTGTGTAGATGTACCACATTTTTGTTATCCACTAGTCAGTTGAGAGGCATTTGGGTTGGTTCAGGTTCTTCACTATTGTGAAGAGAGCTGCAATAAACACAGATGTGCATGTATCTTTGCAGTAGGATGAGTCTTGTGGTTATATACTCAGGAGTTGTTTGGCTGGGTCAGGCTCATTTTGAGTCTTTTAAGGGTTCTCCACACTGCTTTCCACAGTGGTTGTATGAGTTTACATTCCCATCAGCAGTGGAGGAGTGTTTCCTCTTTCCCCACAACCTCTCCAGCATTTGGTATCTTTTGTTTTCTGGATCTTAGCCAGTTTTATCAGAGTGAGATGATATCTGTGAGTGGTTTTAATTTGCATTTCCTTAATTATTAATGATGTTGAAAACTTTTTAAGATGTTTCTCAATACATCTTTCCCATGTTAATGTCAGGTCTTCGGCAGCATGGCCTTATCGCCTCTCTTCTTGCAGGTATCCCAGTTTAGAGGCAAGGAGCCTTTACCTTTTGTGGGGGCTTGGATCCCCTGGCCAACATCTCCTTGGTAGAATAATCCATGGCTGATGTCAGAGCTCCTGTATTGATATATTTTGCTTAAGTGCATAGCTTAAGGACTTTAGTATTATATTTGGTTCTGAATAGAGAATACTCCTTTTCACAGTTCCTATGTCTATTAGTCAATTAAAGAAGGCAGTTTTACTGGTTTTATAAGAGATTACCTCTATAATAGTTGTCTCAAATTTACAGTTGGGGAACGACCTCATCATCATCATATTTCTCCTTGTTCTATGGTGGGGAGGCAAGAAAGTCTCTCGTATTAAAACCTTTGTGGCACCTAGAAGGTAAGTTTCGTTAGGACTCATTATAAATAGTTGTTACAGGTAGGATCCACAGAGGGGTTCGATGTTTGTAGGAATCTGAGGCTTTTCTCCCTTTCAATGTTCAGACAGGTCAACCTTTCAGTTGGCATTTTCCGGCACATCCTACTCAATGCAAAGCTGTATCTTTTCTTTCTCAGCCATGGTTGGTGACATTTTGACCTGTTGGAACATATAAATCTTTTCCTGTAGTTAGTTTTATTCTCTATGGCGACTACAGACTGAAAGGGGGGATCAGAACTAGCTTCAGCTGTCCTTAAGGACTTAAACCACAGCTTGCTTTTAAATTTACATCCATCTCTAAAATGTCAAAAAGTCAAATTCTCTTGTATACTAGCTATAGTAGGAGGTAGAGCTCAACAGGAATAAATAACCTGTTGCTCTCATAGAAGGTCCCCACAGAGAGTGGAGGACGAACTGTACCTTGTCGGAGGGGATTTGTGACAGAGGAGAAGAAAAGAGGAATACAACTCTAACCACATGAAGGAACAGGGCCCATGTCTTGCTCACCATCACATTCCCAAGGCCTAGAAAGTTCTGGTCACAAAGTAGGCCCATGATAAGTGTAGGTTGAATGACTGAAAGATACAGGTAGCAGGCATTTTAGAATCTGATTAAAGAAAAAGGCACAGGAACGGAATTAGGACTCTGTTGCCATACTGTCAGTACAGAGTGATTCTTGGATAAAGAAGGGTAACCATAGAAACAAAGACAGAAGGGAATTAAACATACAGAAATAACTGTTTTCTAACAATATAGTGAAAGACACAGTCACTGCCACATTAAGGACAAACCTAGATTACTAAATTGAGGAGGCCAAGCAACAATGAAGACAGCCAGTTCAGTGTGGACAGGAGATTCAATCACATTTAAGGAGAAATATAGTGATTTAAGAGCCAAGCATAATTAAACACTATCCTTGATTCCTTCTCAACACTTCTCATACCTCGTACCCCAAGTCAATAAGCTATCATGATGTTGCATCCAAGGTACTTCTTAACTCCTTCAACCTACAAGTCTATAGTGATTTCCTATCCTAAGGCCTACTAAGTGTTCCTTGGCATCTAATCTTACATCAAGTCCATTTGTTAGGTAGCTTCAAAGATGGCTCCCAAGTGCTTCCTAGGATTCATGTCTTGAGCAGTCTTCCCCTCTCAAGCACACACAGGGTAGAGGCAGACATAGAGATGGCTGATTATGAACAGTCCTAGTTATGACAAAGGTGATGAAATATCACTCCCTGGTTAGCTTAAAAGACTCTAGCTGCTGACTTACTCTTATTCTCACTGACTACCTCATAGCTGCTATGCTGTGCTGTGAACTGTATTTCTGGAGCCCATGGGCAAGAGATGGAGGGGTACCCCTAGAGAGGAACTAGTCCAATCCTCTATCACCCAAAGAATAGAAGACTGTTGGCAACTGCTTGAGTGAGAGGCTGGAAGAGAATTCTCCCCAAGATGACCATGGAATGATAGGAGCCCTGGTTGACAACTTGATTACTGCCTTGTGAGAGAGCCCTGAACCAGAGCTCCCAGTTACCCATGCCCATAGCCTTCCAACCACAGAGACTGAAAGATAAGAGGGTAAGCTATTTTAGGTACTAGGCTTTATGTAATTTGTTCTATACTTGCACTTAATTATTTTCTATAGAGCTATGAGGCTAACATACGTAAACTAAGCACCTGGCCCTATCCTTTTCCTGTTAAAAGCTGTCTCAAAACCTCCTGACTCCCTAAGGGATGAAGCCTAAGCCCTTTAACATGGAACTGTTTTTTGCCTCTGGTCCCCACTACCTCCTCTCAGTCCCTGCTTGCAGTGAGCTCTTCAAACATGGCATGACTGTACTTTCACGCACTGGCTAATGGCTACTTATTCCACACTGATTATTTTTTTTTTCCTATTTCTATTTATTTGACTTGTGTATGACTTACTGTCTGCATGCAAGTTTGTGCACCCGTGTCGTGCAATGCCGCGGCGTCAGAAGAGAGGGTCTCGGATTCCTTGGAACTGGAGTTCCTCTCGGAATTGGAGCTTCAGACGGTTCTCAAGCCGCCATGTGGGTTGCTGGGGATCGAGACCCGGGTCCTCTTGTAAGAGCGGTCGGCGCTCCTTAACCGCTAGGCTACTCTCCAGCCCCCCCACTTAGAATATTCTTACAACTAACCTCTTCTGTTTATTTAAAATTCAAGTCTCACCTCTTTGGGGGTATATTTCCTAATCATAAAGTGTCTTCTAGATTATGAAATGTCCTTTCTTTTCTCTTATTAAAAAAAAAAAAAAAAACGAATGCTGTGGAAGTGGTCGCAGGTGCATCTTTAAAACACAGCACTCAGAGGCAGAGGCAGATGAAGAAGAACCTTGCTGTGAACCCAGTTTGGGTATTTCTACCTGCGCAAGATTCTACTTCAATAAATATTTATCAATATAAATAAATAATATAAATAATAAATAAATAAATAAATACACACAGTTAGTTTTATATGATACACGCCCTATTTTAAGCATATAGGTTCCGCTAAGATTACTTCGTGTATTGTATCTCCCAGCATCTTAGTGTTTCATCACATAAATGGTGTATGGAAAAGAATTTACGGCTGATGCTCCTGTACTAATCAAGAAATTAAGCAAACTTCTTCTCCTTCTTCAAGTGGTAAATCTTTTTGAATAAATGGAATTACTAACAGAAAAGAGCACAGAGAAAACAGAGTAAGTGAAGCACGGGGGACAGAAAAAGGCATCTCTAGCAGCAATAAATGTCACAACCAAGGAGGAAAAATACAAACAGAAACAGGCCATTGTATAAAACAGTAGAAGAGTGTTTAGGCCTTCCACTGTACGTTTCAGGAGGAGCAAAAGCTAGGTCAGAGGAGGTTGGAAAAAACAGCCAGAGGTGGAGGTAAGAGTAGCACCTGCTTCTATCTACTGTGTTTCTATGTGCTGATCTATGAAGATTCCTGGGGGGAGGGCACAAATCATGACAGTGAAACAAGTTACAATTAATCAACTAGGTTTCTCTTTCCTCCATATCATTTCTCAAGAAAAGAAAGAAGTCACAAATATTTTTATATACTAAACTTAAAGGGTCAACTGTTACCTTTACTGATTTTCCTATCCTAAGAAAATTGTAATGGTTGTTACCTTAGGTAAACTTAAATACAATATTTACTCTGAGCCACAGCACGCTCTTCATCAAAGTACAAGGATGTCCCACACTAATTTTCCCAATGACCATTTTTAAATACCATAATCATTTCAGCTGTAGGATGTACAGTAAGACATAAACTGTAACTGTATTTGGCGGGGGGGCTGCTCAATCACAAGGTGAGAGGCAATTTAGAACCAGGGTCAATTTCTATAACTCAAAGTACATAAAAATGTAAAAGAGGGGAGAGAGATGGCCCCAGCGGTTAAGATGTACCAAACTGCTCTTGCAGAGGACCCGGCTTCGATTCCCCATGTACCACATGGTGGCTGAGAACCCAATCATTGACTCCAGTTCCAGGGGAATCTGACGTCCTCTTCTGACCTCCATGGCATTGCACAAACACGGGTGCACAGACCTGCATGCAGAAGAGTACATTCATACACATAAAAAAATAAAATAAAATTTAAGAAGTAAAAGAAACCTATAAAAACTCCAGCTTTTCCCTTTTAAAATTGTGTTTAACTCAGGAGTTTCTGACCATATTTTTCTGATTAACTATTGCAATGAGGATTCATAAAACAGATTTTAGCATGGATCTATCTAGCCATAATGACAGGATATGAAGAAAAAGACAAGCTTAGCAAATTCCTGACTGAGCTAAGACTTAGAGCTGCATCCAAACCAGCCATAAAAGTAAAAGCAACCATTTGGAAGTAATTAGAGGTTCAGTTCTGGTTGACTAACTCAATTCTAGCTTTCACAATGAAACACTATTTCTTATAATATATGAAAAGAATGAATCATTAGTTATGAGTTTACCATATCAAACAAGGTAATTTAAAACAAGCCTTTATTTTTTTTTAAGAAGCTGAACATCAATCTACAGTCATACAATAAACAATATTAATTAGAAAAAAATTTTTTTTTTTTAATGTCCCTTGTGCGTTGTCACTTCTTCTCCATGTCCTTTGAGGCAGTGCGGTAGTGACGCCCTGGTGGAGCCCCAGCGTTCGCCCGCTCTAGGCGGACCACTCACCTCGCACTCCCTCCGGCTCCGGGGAAAACGACCCCGACGGCTGCGCTTGCAAACGGGTACACAGACTTGATGCGTGCAGCTGCCTCATAGCACATTCAATCTACATAAAAATTAATAAAAAAAAAAAAAGTATTGCTCCACCACACCTGGCTAGTTTGAACATTTTAATCTTAAAGTTTAACAGATTAAATGAGCAATGGTGATTATTGTTTACTGCAAGTAACTTTGCAAATAAAAATGCAACAGTAGTTATACTGTTTTCTTCAGAGACAGCTTCTAGGGAAGAGGCCCACTCTATTTCAACAATAAAGCAATCTAGCAGTAATTATACAAAACAAGTAAACAAAGGTGCTGGAGGTGGAGAGAGATGCTCGGTAGTGTTAGAATAACACTTGCTGCTCGTGCAGGGGACCTAGTTTGGTTCCTAGCAACCATATCAGGGCTAACTGACCATGCCTTTCAGCTCCAGTGGATCTGATGTCCTCTTCTAGCCTCTGCATGCATTGCCTACAAGTGCATATTTTACACCATCATACACAACAAAAACAAAATAAATAAATAAAAATAGCTTTTAAAAGGTGGATACACATGGGGGCTGGAGAGATGGGCCTAGCAGTTAAGAGCACCGACTGCTCTTACGAGGACCCAGGTTCGATTCCCCAGCACCACATGATCTCATGAGCCATTCTTTAGCTCCAGTTCCAGGGGAATCTGACCCCCTCTTCTGACCTCCACGGCGTTGCACAACACAGGTGCACAAACCTGCATGCAAGATAGTACATTCATACACATTTAAAAATTAATTTAAAAATTAAATTTTTTTTAAAAAAAGGTGGATACACTGGGCTGTGTGAGAGATGGCTCAGCAGTTAAGAGAACCAATGCCCTTGTAGCGGACCCGGGTTCGATTCCCAGCACCCACAAGGCGCTAAAGAACCATCTTTAACTCCAGTTCCAGGGGAATCCAACACCCTTTCTGATCTCCGCAGCATTGCACGATGAGGTGCAACTTACTTACATTGAAGACAGTACACTCATACACATAAAATAATAAATAAAATAAAACTATAAAAAAAAAGGTGGATTACAATTGGAATCGTGAGGAACAATCATGCTTAATTTAAAAATTCATAAAAATCTAAAAATACGTATCTGGTAATATTTATAAAATTATTATTAATTTACCCTTATTATAATTGGTTTATTAGTAAATCTTCCTCCTTATCAGAGGTTCTTAGAATCAACATGGAGAGAAAAAGAGGTTTGCCTTTAGATCATCTATAAAAATTTTTTTAAGATTTTATGGGTACACGTGAATGTCTGCAAATATGTATGTGTACTGAATGCCTGCATGGTGGTCCAAGGACACCAGAAGAGGGCGACTGGATCCCCTGGAACCAAAGTTACAGGCTTCATGAGCTGCAATGTGGGTTGTGGGAACCAAACCTGGGTCCTGTGCAAGAGCAACAAGTGCTCTTAACCACTGAGCCATCTCTCCCGCCCCAACAGAAACATTTGTAACAGATAAAAATAAAAATACAAGATTTGATCTATAATAATATTACAAGGCACATATAAACTAAATGTGTAGTCCTATTTGATCAAATATGACCAATCCACAGTGATGGATCATTACTATTAACCTTGAATTACATAAGCCTAGTTGTGCTGGACAGCTTAAGTTGTCACCTTGACAGACCCTAGGAAAAGGAAAACTCAACTGGGGAACTGCTTTATCAGGTTTGCCTGTAGGCATGTCTGTGAGGATTTCTTGACTGCTGAGTGATATGGCAGGGCTCCAGCTCACTGTTGTGGTGCCACCCCTGGGCAGTAGTCCTGTGTTCTGTTAGAAAGCCGAGGCACAGGCCAGGGGAGCAAGCCAGTAAGCAGTGTTCCTCCATGGCCTGTGCTTCCGTAGCTGCCTCTCGGTTCCTCCCAGCTTCCCTTGGGTGAGGAATATAACGATGTGTAAACCAAATAAACTCCTTTCCTCTCCAAGTTGCTTTTGATCAGTGTTTTTCACAGCAAACAGGGAAACCAACTAGACACACCAGTGAAGAACAGAGTCTTCCAAATGATACCATCTAGAATCTAGTTCACATTGTAATTAACTGATCTTCTGAAACACATGGTCCAAATCAGTGCACACTTGTGGTGCACATACTTTACTCAATAATGAAAACAATAAAATCCCCTTTGGAACTCTAAGAGCTTGAAGCTAAGGTCATGAAAAAGTTCTCATTTTCCTTAAGTTTCTGGGACTTAGGTATAACACAATGCATCTGCTCTTTGGAATAAAAGTATCAGTTTATAACATCAATGACATTTTGTTTATATAGTACCTAATAGCTTTTAATAACATAAGAAATTTCCAATGTGGGGCTAGAGAGATTAGCCTCAGTGGTTAAGTAGCATGGCTATTCTTTAGAAGACAAGTTAGAATCCCAGCATCCCACGATTGGCTACAGAACCATCCATAACTCAGTTGCAGGGGATCAGACACCCACTTCTGTTCTCCACATGCATTGTATAACACAGGGGCACTTGCATACATGCACACACTACATTGAACACACATTAAACCAAAAATTAACCTAAAAAATAACTTGTTTTTTTTTTTTTTTTAAAAAAAATTCCACTTTGATTCTCATAACAGCTTTAAGCAATCTCGGAAAATTTTGAGATCAAAGCCTCTGAGATGAAGGGAGATCCACAGATATCATTTGGAACACACCCTCATTTTATAGATGTGAAAACCAACTAGGAGCAGTTAAGACAACTTGTTGTATCTGAGGAAGAACCAGCACATAAGGCCAAGACTGAAGCCTTTGAAAGACTGCAGTCTCTCTCCAGTTGTCTCCTAGGAGCCAGAGCATTCATTTTCATCTCACAGCAAGTAAAGGAAGGAAATCTTAATATGTGTTGTCTCTTTTTACACTCTTTTTACTTTTGATTACACTTTAATTATATTTTGTGTCTGTGTGTGGACACAGGTGCCAAGGATAACCATGGAGATCAGAGGACAATTCAGAAGAGTCAATTCTCTCTTTCCACCAGGTGGTTCCCAGGGAGGGAACTCGGTCCTCAGGCTTGGTAGGAAGTACCCTTTACCTGCTTAGCCATCTCCATGCTCTTTTTTGTTTTCCTTCTTTTGTTCATGGAACTGGTTCACCCACTGTTTCCCTTAATGGTTTCCTGAATTTTGAGACACAGTCTCAAAATAACAAAAATCTCAAAAAACAGTGATGACTGCTTCCCATGGAGCCAAGTTTCATCTACTTTCTTCTAGTACTCATATGGCTTCATGCTTTACTTGAATCCACGTGCAATTTCTAAAGGCATATAGTAGAAGATAATGTTCCAAATTCATCTTTCTCTGCATGGCTATGCAGTATTAAAAGGCCCTCCTCTGATGTCGATGCTGTTTTTATTATTACTATATTTCTCCAGCACATATGTCTATTTCTGTATTCATGAACGTGTTTCCTAATGTCCTTTTTCACACAAACCATTTTTAGTTACAAAGACTGTATTTTATATCTTCTTTTGCAGGGTTTTCTTGATTAGTTTTCTTGCTTGTTTTTCCTTAACTATACCATCAACTTTTCCCCAGGCGACACAAAAATTTCTTGTTTTTAATTGTACACACACATGTATATGTGTTTGTGTGTACATGTGTGTGCAGGTACATATGTGTGTACCTTAGGAGGCCAGAGACTGGATTTACATACAGTTGTGAGTCAAATGGGTGCTCGGAATGAAAAGTAAGTCTTCTGAAAAAGCAAGCTATGCTCTTAACTGCTGAGCCATCCTTCTAGCCCCAAAGTTTTTATTAGGAATTTAAAATTTGTAAACAAACATAAGAAGAGCCAACATGTTTATAATCTTGATTCTTTAAATATTGTCACAGGCTCTGTTGAAGTTTATTTTTGCATTTTTTAAAAGCATTAAGTTCCTCACTGAATTTTTGTATATTCTATCCCTATATTATCTTTGTTATCACAAGAAAGGGCTCTTAAGTTATAACATCCAATTTTTCCCCCAAGGCTGGGAATTAAACCTAGGGCGTCACACTTGTTAGGCAAGTGCCTCCACTGAGCTAAATCCCCAGGGCATTTTTAAAAATACTTTTATTGATGTTTTGTGTATTTCATACATCACTTTTCAGTTCAATTTAGACTGTTCCCTTTACCTTCCCCCCACCCACCTCAGATCATGCATTCTGCCAGACATGTCCTGCATCTTTTCTCTCAGTCTTTTTTAAAGTTTTCTCTGCAAGGTTTATTGTTTTGGGCAGAATTTATTTTTTTTTTTTTGACCTAGTCTTTATGTTTTTGTGGTTCCCTCCCAATTTTACTGCTCCAAATATGCCTATATAAACAGAATATATGGATCAGAATTATGTCCTCCAGGAACAAACTGTATATTTAATTCTGATATATTGTTTAGTAGTTCACATTTTTCCCCTTAATTTTATATTACTCTAAAATATGAATATATACTTCTGCCCATATACATTAATTATCATGTCTGAAAGTAAGTGGTTAAGTTAATTCTAGAGACATTAAGAGATTCACATTAATAACATTACAGTTGTTTACAGACAGAACGAAATATAACAATAATGTTGCTCAACTTGCCTTTCAATTGGGGGATTTGGTTACTAGTATCCATAAATAAGGGAAACCATTCTCCGTTTTTTTTGAGGACTGTGTTACTTAGTCATAATGGCTTCAAGTTCATGATGTATTTTTCTTTACTGCTGCATAGACAACTCCATTGTGTAGATGTACCACATTTTTGTTATCCACTAGTCAGTTGAGAGGCATTTGGGTTGGTTCAGGTTCTTCACTATTGTGAAGAGAGCTGCAATAAAACACAGATGTGCATGTGTATCTTTGCAGTAGGATGAGTCTTGTGGTTATATACTCAGGAGTTGTTTGGCTGGGTCTAGGCTCATTTTGAGTCTTTTAAGGGTTCTCCACACTGCTTTCCACAGTGGTTGTATGAGTTTACATTCCCATCAGCAGTGGAGGAGTGTTTCCTCTTTCCCCACACCTCTCCAGCATTGGTATCTTTTGTTTTCTGGATCTTAGCCAGTTTTATCAGAGTGAGATGATATCTGGAGTGGTTTTAATTTGCATTTCCCTTAATTATTAATGATGTTGAAAACTTTTTTAAGATGTTTCTCAATACATCTTTCCATGTTAATGTCAGGTCTTCGGCAGCATGGCCTTATCGCCTCTCTTCTTGCAGGGTATCCCAGTTTAGAGGCAAGGAGCCTTTACCTTTTGTGGGGCTTGGATCCCCTGGCCAACATCTCCTTGGTAGAATAATCCATGGCTGATGTCAGAGCTCCTGTATTGATATTTTTGCTTAAGTGCATAGCTTAAAGGACTTTAGTATTTATTTGGTTCTGAATAGAGATACTCCTTTCACAGTTCCTATGTCTATTGTCAATTAAAGAAAGCAATTTTACTGGTTTTATAAGAGATTACCTCTATAATAGTTGGTCTAATTTACAGTTGGGGAACAGACCTCATCATCATCATATTTCTCCTTGTTCTATGGTGGGGAGGCAAGAAAGTCTCTCGTTATTAAAACCTTTGTGGCACCTAGAAGGTAAGTTTCGTTAGGACTCATTTATAAATAGTTGTTACAGGTAGGATCCACAGAGGGGTTCGATGTTTGTAGGAATCTGATGAGCTTTTCTCCTTTCATGTTCAGACAGGTCAACCTTTCAGTTGGCATTTTCCGGCACATCCTACTCAATGCAAAGCTGTATCTTTTCTTTCTCAGCCATGGTGTTGGTGACATTTTGACCTGTTGTGGGAACATATTAATCTTTTCCTGTCGTTAGTTTTAAGATTTGAATTGCAAGGTTTTTGACGAAAAGGTTTCATGCCTATCTGTATCCCCCCCCCCTTTTTTTTGTCACCCATGCGTCTCCAGAAGACAGTTGTATTATACATACCAATAAGGTGGAATCAAAGCACAGATTTCATCAAATTCACCCATGCTGTTTTGGGTGATGATTATTTGATTAACTGGGAAGCAAACTTAATTTTTATGTCTTAATCATCTTATAGTTGAAAGAGAATGCTACTAAGGTGATACTGTACAACAGGAACTTATAGAGAACATTTATTTGTGCCAATCCCAAAGTTATTGTTCTACGGATTTTTGTAAAACACAATGTGGACAACAGCGATTTATATCTCCATTTAACTCAGATGCATTACCTTTTTTATCAGAACCTGTTAAAAACCAATGTTGTTTAATATACACCTATTACTTTTACTAAGTCCTAAAACTCCATGTATCCTGTAGACATATATATAGATGGCCTCTGGAATACCAGAGAGTGTTACCAAAGGCCACTAAACCAATAAAGCAAATACGGATCTCCTTGAGTCAAGCAAGACTCCACCGTCAGCAGCAGCTATGCCTCACCTGCCTGGAAATACTGTGCAGCAGAGGCAGCCTATATATGTCTGTATATCCCAAATCTAATTGGCTATTGGCTCTCTCCTTGGAGGAATAACCCATGGCTGATGTTCCACAAAGCTTACATCCTCTATAGGTTAGGAGATGTTTATAAAACCACAGTAAGACCCTGTCATATTTAACAGGAAAAAAAATTAATTCATGGATTAAACAACCATCCACACATCTGTGTCTATACAAAGTAACCTACCATAAACATTAGTGGTGTTTAATACCAATATATCTAATTGCTTGTGCTTCATTAGTAGGATCGAAAAAGATTTACTCCTGGACAAAACTGTCACGCCCAGAAGAAAACAGCCAGAATTGACCGGGTCCAGACAACAGCTCCAGAGAACGTAACTGTTTTGCTTCTATCCACCTGTGCCCCTTTTCTAAGCCTAGGGAAAATCTGCGAAGAGGGGCATGTGTAGAATGTAAGGCTGAGATTGGGGGTGAATGGTGAAACTACAGCAATATAGTCTGGACACATTTGATCAACTTATAAGCCCCCCCCCCTGCTGGATGGTGGGGCTGGGGTGTTGGCACAAAGCCTGCAAATGGTTTTACATAGAATGCTTGTACACACAAATCCTACTTATTGCTAAAAATGAAAAAAAAAAAAACTGAGAGAAAGATGCCGGACAGTTATGGCAGAATGCCTTGATATGGGATGGGGTGGGGATGGGATGGGGGAAAGGGAAAGGGAAATACCTGAATAATGAATTGGAAAATGATGTAACAAAAATGACACAAAGCATCAATAAAAAAAAAAATATAAATAAATAAATAAAATAAAATAAATATGTTTCTCAAAATTATTAATTAAAATCTCTGTTCAGCTCTTTCTCCTCTTTTCAAGGAGTCATTTTTTTTTCTTGCTTCTTTGTTTTTTACTTTGTATATTCTGGATGTTAATACTCCATCGGATGTATCACTGGTGAAGACTTCCTCCCACTCTGGGTTTTCTCTTCACTCCTTGATTGTTTCTTTCACTGTATAGAAGCTTTTGAGTTTGATGAGGTCCCACTTGTCAACTGTTGACCTTATTTCCTGCATGGCTGCATTTTGATTTAGAAAGTCTTTTCCTACTCCTATGTCTTGTAGAGTGCTACCAACTTTTTCTTCTATCACCTTCAGAGTTTCAGGTTTCATGTTGAGGTCTTTGGTCCACTTGCTTTTTGTACAGGGTGAGAGGTAGGGGTTTAATTTTGTTCTTCTATATGTGGTGATCCAGTTTTGCCAGCACCATTTGCTGAAGACGTTATCTTTCCCACAATGAGCTTTTTTGGACCCTTTATCGAATATGAGGTGGCTGAAATGGTATGAGCTCAAGTTTGGATCTTCAATTTTGTTCCATTGGTCAAGTGGTCTGTTTTTTTGCCAGTACCAGGCTGTCTTTATGACTTATAGCCCTGTAATATGCTTGAAGTATGGTAAGGTGATCCCCCCTGTATTGCATTTTTTGCCAGGGTTGCTTTAGCTACTTGGGGCTCTTTTTGTTTTTCATATGAATTTAAGGATTTTTTTTTCCAAGTCTATATGAAGAAACCTCATGGGGATTTTATTGGATTCATGCTGAATCTGTATATTATTTGGTTAAAATGGACATTTTTACTATATTAATTTTTCTCATCCATGAGCATGGGAGGTTTTTCCCTGCTTTTGATGTCTATCTTCCAATATCCTTCCTTCTTCAGGGGTTTAAATTTATAAGGACAGACAGACCTCTAGCCCAGTTAACCAAAAGAAAGAACAAACCCAAATTAATAGTATTGGATGAAAAGGGAAAACATGACAACAGATAAAGAAAAGATCCAGATATCATATGAGAATACTGCAAAAATCTATGTTAAGTTTGAAAACCTAAGGATAAATGGATGATATCTGAAAATCCTGGGAAAACAACAAAGCTTAACAAAGAAGAGGTTGACAGTTTAACAGACCCTAACATATTGAGGAAATTGCAAGGACACAATAAAAAATCTCCAACTAAAAAAAGCCCAGGCCTAGATGGTTTCACAAGCAGAATTCATACGCAAGTTGTAAAGAGGTCTTACAACATTCTAATTTCAAACTATTTCAAAAGATAAACGAGGAACAATCTCCAAAACTCATTATTCTATGAGAGCACAGACATCACTCTACATAATAAACAGAACGAGGCAAAACACACCAAACAATAAGGAAACTATCGACCCATCTCATTAATGAAACAAATGCAAAACATTCTCAACAAAAACTTGAACATATACGACCCACCACATTAAAAAGATCATCACATTCATGTCAAGTTGATTCATACCAGAGATGCAGGAATAGTTCAACATATGTAAATCAATAAATATCATAAAACACATAAATTGAGTAAAAAAAAAAAAACCACACAATCATCTCAATCAATGCCAGAAAAGATTTCGACAAAATCCAGCATCCCTTCATGCTTAGAAAAATTTGGAGTAAGGAGGGTCATTCCTCCATGTAATCAAGCCATATACAAAAACCCACGCCAACATCTCCTAAATGGAGAAAAAGTTGGAAAGCATTCCCCTTAAAGGCAGGAACATGGACAAGGCTGCTGTCAACTATTGCCACTCCTCTTCAATATATTGCTTGAAATGCTCACCTAGGGCAATAAGGCAAAAAAAGGATTTAAAGAGTACTAATTGGAAAAGAGGAAGTCAAACTATCCCTGTTTGCAGATGATATGATAGCTTACCCAAGGGATGCTAGCAACTCCACAAGAAAACTCCTAGAAACAATTTAAGCTTCAGTAAAGTGGCAGGATACAAAATTAACCTAGAAAAATCAGTGGCCTTTCTTTACAGTAAAAACAAGCAACTGGAAAAGGAATATAAGGAGAACTTCCCACTCATGATAGCCTCAAAAAAACAAAAAACAAACCAAAAAAACCCAGGCCCTTTTTAACATTGTATTTTGAGACAAGATTTCACTAAGTTGCTAAGGCTAGCCTTGAACTTGTGATCTTTCAGGCTTAGCCTCTAAAGCATGTAGGATTACATAGCTGTGTTTAACTGAATTTTGCTTATATCTGATGGGCATTGCTTTTTGTATATCAGATTTTATATCTGTAACTTTACTAAGTATCTGTTATACTTCTATCAATTTTCATGAGTTTTACAGATTTGTAATGAAAATACTCTGCATTAAAAAAAAAAAAAATCAACTTGGCCGGGCGTGGTGGCGCACACATTTAGTCCTAGCACTCGNCTCGGGAGGCAGAGGCAGGTGGATCTTTGTGAGTTCAAAGACAGCCTGGTCTACAGAGTGAGTTCCAGGACAGCTGGGGCTACAGGGAGACCCTGTCTTGAAAAGACCCTCCCTCAAAAAAAAATCAACTTAATCAAATAAGAACCCAACATAGAACAGGGAAAATGGGCAGGAGATCCCAACCCTAGCCAAAGAACTATTACTGGCAAGTGATTACAGTGGGACAAAGAGAGTAGATCTTCTTTAAGGGAGTGGCTCTAGATAGGCTGGCTAGACTCCAGCGGATGAACATGCAACAAGGGACATCTGGACCCAAATGATGGACAGGATAGGACTTAACACATATCACACAATGTCTGAAGTCTGGCTTTGGGGGAGCATGGAAGCGGGAGCGGGAAAGGAGTCTAAATCTGATCAGGCTGTGTCACAGGAAAAGCACAGAAACTTGGGGAAAATATTGAAGAAAGGGGAAAAGAAAAAGAAAAAAAATTTTCTTTGTCCAACAGTACTAACAGTCATCAACATGTAATTAGTATATAGAATATATAATTATGCAACCAGAGACAAAAAGAATTCTTATTTGGTTCCTGATTTGAGTAGAAATGCTCTTAGTGTTATCTCACTGACAACAACAACAACAACAACAACAACAACAAAGCTTTAAGTTTGGGATCTATATAATTTGTCATGTTATGGCAACATCCACTGATTTTCAACTTTGAGTCTTTTTGTTTGTTGTTTCAATTAAAAAAAAATGAGTAATTCAGTTGAGAATGTGAAGTTTGCACCTGTAATTCCAGTAGTCTAGCAGCTGACACAAGAAGATAGCCACAAATATAAGGCTATCCTGGGCTACAGAGTGAGCTTCTGTCCCCCCCCCCAAAAAAAAACCCCACAAACACAAAATAGGAGGAAGAAAAGGAGGGAGGGAGGGAAACGAGGAAGCCGGGAAGAAGGGCCGGCTGCATTTTTCAAGCCCCTCTTTGGCATCTCTTGCAATGAGGACATGGCTTTCTCTCTACAGTGTTTATGACAATATGCATAAACTGTAATACTGAATCATTTTCACATTGTTCCAATAAATCCAAATTGAACACAATTTCCAACATACTGTTTTAAAATGGCATTCAATGTTTTAAATTATAATAAATTTGCAATTATACACAAATTATTAGATAATACATAACTCTCGTAACTTCAAGTCATTTCAAAAACTCCAAATGTGAGTCCTCCAGGAATGTAATTACCAAGCATTTCTAGTAGCGCTGACAAACACAGAAAATGATAACATTAGGTTGATTTATTATTAGGAACCAGAATCATTCTATGCTATAACAAGAAAACACTTTATAGAAGAACAGAATAGAACAGTAGGGTCTAGAAGCCAAGACAGAGACCTTGAGAAAGTAGAAAGCACCTGTGCTTTGCTTTGCTTATCTACTCATTCATCCAAATGCCCATCTACTTTCCACTCTGCAATGACAAATACAAACTCTTTTCCAGGCACTGAGTTAGAAAACAGAAGAGAAAGATAAGGTACAGCTAGCATACTTTAAAGAGACCCCCAATGCATCATTTGAATATATAGTCCACTTTAAAAAAAAATTTTTTTTATGTGTATGAGTGCATTGCCTACATGTGTATAAGTGCACCTGTGTTGTGCAATGCCCGAGGAGGTCAGAAGAGGGCACTGGATTCCCTAGAACTGGAGTCATAGATGATAGTTAGCCACCATGTGGGTGCTGGGAATTGAATTTGGGTCCTCTGGTAGACCAGCTAGTACTCTTAAGCTATGAGCCATCTCTCCAACACCCTCTAATCCTTTACTCTTAATTATAGACAGAACCTATATGACTTGCTTTATGCAACAGAATATGGCACTGGTAAAAGTGAATTTGCAGATATATTTAAAGCCCAAGTACATTGATTTTTTAAAATTAATCAATATCCTGAGTAGGCCTGGTTTAGCCAGATGCAAACCCTTAAAGTAAGGGAACTCTCTTTGAGGCCAGCTGCTCTCTTCCTGACTTTGAAGAAGCCACTACAAGTCTAACAGTTGCAAGATCAGGATTTCTGCTGACAACCACATAAGCTTGCAGGATGACCCTGAGCCTGGGATGAGTCTATAGCCTGGGATGAGGCCAGAGCAAAGAAGCCTGCCAGTCTACACCCAGAGTTCTGATCATGGAAACTGTGAGATAACTGACCAGCCTAGGACAACTCTACAGACAGCAGTTCTCCATTGCTCCCCTCCCATTTCACATTTACACTTCACAAAGCATATCTCAGTCATCTAAATACAACTGTAGGAAGGTATGCCACGGTTTAAAATCTTTGGGACAGCAAAAAGAAAGAAAAAAAAAGAATAAATATTGGCATCTTATAAGCCTTTAACAATAAAGCAACATAAGTCTCAGGTGTAGTTTTATGCCTTCTCTTAAAATATTATTTTTAATATTTTATTTATTATTTTATTTTTATGTGTATGTGTGTATTGCCTGCATGTATATAAGTGCACCCATGTCATGCAATGTCCACAGAGATCAAAAGAGAGTGTTGGATCCCTGGAACTAGAGTTACAGACAATTGTTAGCTGCCATGTGCGTGTTGGGAACCAAACTAGGGTCTTCTGCAAGAGCAATTAAGCGTTCTTAATCACTGATCCATCTCTTCAGGCCCTGTCTTATAATTCTTATAGGTGGTCAGAAACAAGGAATTCTGGCCTACATTAGGGTATTCTGGGCTCAGACAGATTGTATATATATTTTGTTAATGATCTTCCCTCAATCTCCCAAGTACTGACAGAAAATGTATCACTCTTGAGAGAAGAAACTTTTGTCCAACAATAGTAAAAATCTATATTTCTTGAACTCTCATTTACTAATACAAAATATAGATCTTTCTCTTTTTTTTTTTTGGTTTTTTTGAGACAGGGTCTCCCTGTAGCTCCGGCTGTCCTAGAACTCACTCTGTAGACCAGGCTGGCCTTGAACTCACAGAGATCCACCTGCCTCTGCCTCCCAAGTGCTAGGATTAAAGGAGTGTGCCACCAAGTCCAGCATATAATATACAGATCTTAAAATAAGTTCTTAGCTGGGTGTGGTGGCACACAAAAATACTCTTTATTTTTTGATATAGATTCTTTTATCTTTAACATTAAATTTATTTTGGCTGGCATATACAAATATAAAATGTACATGTTAATAGGTCACATGATATTTCATGCATGTATACATTATTTAAAGCTTAAATCTGCTGAAAATATATCTACGTTGTTAAATACGTATAATTTCTTTTTGATTAAAACTTTCACAGTTCTTTAAGGCTTTTGAAATGCATGCAACATTACATCTATATTATTCTACTGTAAAATTATACACCAAAGCACCATGCTGTATGTAAATGCAACTTGATATTCATTGATCACTTTCATCTACATATCCCTTCTATCCCAGCCTCTAATGATCATGATTATACAGATCTTTTTTATTTTTTAAGTTAATTTTTATTGAGTGCATTTCATGCAACATTTCTCAATCAAATCTAGACTCATTCCCCCATCCATGCCCACCCCTTACATTTCCCCACCCCCACCAGAGCTCATGGATTCTGTCATACATGTTAAGTCCTGTCTTGCATCTTTTTCTCAGTCTTTCATAACCTTTTCGATGCACAAGTTTACTGTTTTGGTCAGTTTTTTATTATGTTTTTCTCTCTCTCTTTTTTTGTTCCCTTTAATTTTGTATTATTCCAAAATATGCATATATATATGTATACAAACTCCACACATAAATCAAATTACAAATTCTGAAAATAAACTACAGGTTAATTCCTAAACACACTTACAGATTCACATTTTAACAGTAAAGTTACATGTAGGTAAAAACATAAATAGAATATGAATACATATCTTCCCTTCATATATGGTAATTACAATGTGTGGATGTAAGTGGCAGGACAATTCTAGAACCCATTAAGAGATTCACATTGGAATAGCACAGTTGCTTTCAGATACAATGGAATATAATAATAAAGTTGTTCAGTTTGCCTGCCAACTGGGGATTTGGTGTTAACATCCACAAATGAGTGAAAGCATTTGCCTTTTTTTTTTCTGGGACTGTGTTACTTCACTTAGCATAATGGCTTCGAGTTCCATTCATTTACCAGCAAAGCACATGCTGTCATCTTTCTTTACTGCTCCATAGAACTCCATTGTGTAAATGTACCACATTTTTGTTATCCAGTCATCAGTTGAGGGGCATTTGGGTTGGTTCCAGACCGAGAAAAAGAAAAAAAAAATTAAGCAAAATCTCACTAGTTTTTTTTTAAACTGGACAAAATAAATCAAATATATTTTTGGGAAAATAAAGACTGGCAAGAAATTTTTAATTAAAATTGCTTATAAGAGACAAATTCTAAATATAATTGATACTTTTTATGGGGCTAAGGATATAGCTCAGAGGTAAAGCATTTCCCTAGCATGTATAGGGCTCTGGATTTAATCACCAGCATAAATAAATAAATAAATAAATAAATAAATAAATAAATAATCTTACTATGAAGATATAGGTAACTACAAACACAAAAATGGACAAAACATTAAAAGTAAAAAAATAGATCCAAATTTATGAAAAACCCTCAATTATAATGAAGTTGCTATGCAAAGATATTGGAAGGAAAATAAATTATTCAATATACACTCCTGGGAAAACTATACATGTGGAAGAAAAACATATACACCACCATAAATAATCATCAACCCCAGACAAATTACATAAATGTAAGAGTGTTTGGAGAATAATTTGACAATACTGTGATAAATCTGGCCACTTAAAAACATTGCCAGAAAGGAAAAGATTTATGGATTTGACTATAGAAAGCTTCAGTTTTGAGGGGAAATCCAAAGTCAAAAGATAATACTAATTATAATGGGACTAAACTTTATTTATTTATTATTTAAGAAAGAAAAGCTTAATGTTAAGTGAACAACTAATATAGATGAAAAACTCACTGTAGAAAAATATGCAAAACTATCTGCATGTATATTAAAACCATTCAATTCACTAAAATTCAAAGACTAGCATAACTTTCTCAGCCATCATTTGGCTAAATGTAAAATGATAAAGTCCAAAGTCTATGTAAATGCATTTAAAATATGGTTTAAAGAAGAATCTTTTATATTAATTTAACGAGACTAGAAAATAGTACTTTAAAGTACACTCACTATGATAAGCCAGAACATCCACTTCTAATAAAAGCATTAGTATATAATGATTCATTGATTTGTCACAGAAACTATAATCTATTGTTCATGTGACAGTTGAGTTCATACAAATGAATATGATATATTTATTCCTTAAAATAAGAATGCTTATTTCATATATAAACATATGTGTGAACCAATATTATAATCTACATTTCCTCATCAAGTACTTAGCACATAAATGAATCATTTTAATTCCAGAGTTATTAGATTGTAGTTTCATATTTTCTCATAACATTTCTTTCAAATATGAAGTAATCTGAAAACTGACAGATGTGTATATGAAAGTGTATATATGCTACATATAGTTTATAAACATGTGTATAAATATTAAGCACAAACGCATAGTGAGACATATTTTGTAAAAGAATATAAAAGTTTTCATACACATTTAGGACAATGAGATGAACACAAAAGCTGTTGGTACTCAACGTCACCTGGAGATGCAAGAAATAGTAGGATACTAAAAGAGAAAAAAATAATTGTTGCATATGTTTTAATTTTGTAATAATTAAAAATAAGCAGGTCAAGGTGGCACGGGCCTTTAATCCAGCACTCAGGAGGCAGAGGCAGGTGGATCTCTGTGAGATTGAGGCCAGCCTGGTTTACATAGTCAGTTCCATGCAGGCTGGGACTAAGGAGACAGTGCTGAATAGCTTTAAGGTCAACCTGATACCCCTGGACAGAAGAATCCTCAACTAGGGAATTGGCTCCTTTGGACTGTGGCCATGTGGGGGGCAGGGGCATTTTCTTGATTGTTGAGTAAGATGGAAGGGCCCATCCCACTGTGGGTGGTGCCACCTCTGGGCAGGTGGCCCTGCATTGTATAAGAAAACAAGCTGACTGCTGGGCGTGGTTGTGCCCGCCTTTATTTAATCCTAGCACTTGGAAGGCAGAGGCAGGCCGATCTCTGTAAATTCAAGGCCTGCCTGGTCTACATAGTGAGCTCCAGGCCAGCTGGGGCTAAAGGGAGAACCTGTCTCAAAAAGACAAAAAAAAAGGAAGAAGGAAAGAAAGAGAGAGAGAGAGAGAGAGAGAGAGAGAGAGAGAGAGAGAGAGAGANACCATTCATTTCAAGTTGTCATAATTGGTATCTTTGTTGTGATAGTAAGAAAATCCTATTTGATAGTGAGAATGTACTAACATAAGTGAGCATGTACTAACATAGTGAGAATGTACTAACATAGGTGAGCATGTACTAACATAGTGAGAATGTACTAACATAGCAAAACAACAACAAAAAAAGCCAGATGCTATACATATTACTGCAGGGCAATCAGTTTCCCATTCGAGTGTAGACTACATCATAAAATGTTTAAGGCAGAAGACGGAGCTCCTCAGATTGTGCCAAAACTCAAGATAGATCAAATCTACCTCATTCTCACTGATAAATCCAGAGGTTTTTCTAGCAATTATATAAGCTATTCCAGCAACAAGTATAAAATGTGAAGTAAGACTTTCCCTTGTGGACAGACTCTCTGACTGTTGGATATAATGTAAAATGTGAAGTAAGACTTTCCCTTGTGGACAGACTCTCTGACTGTTGGATATAATGAGCAGGGCTGACAGTAAGGAAAAGGTCATAAAGAAGATATTTTCACAGATCAAATGAGCTAAACCTACACTACCAAGGTTTGGAGTAAAGTCTATTATAGACATAGTTTAAGGTTCTAAATATAAGCCACAAACAGACACTCATAGCATCCAATGCTCTGAATCATAAAAGTCTATACGCAGCTTCATGCTGCGTATATGGTTCACATCTGCAGACAGTAGAGCAATTTTTTTATTAACTTTTAACACTGATTAACACTGGACAGGCAAATAAGCCACACGAATATTTAAAATGTTAAACAAAGTTGAAGGGCTACAAAAGCATTGATACAGTGTCATAATCTGAGCACAAACTTAGAAGTCTGAGTGATCTGTCAGGAAAAGACTTTAACTCAACACTTTAACAAGATGTAGCCTCTGATTTCCTTACTATTTACTATTATATAAAATTATCTCTTTTTAATATAGTTTATAAACCCAAGTTCCCATTCTTACATTCTTGTAGTTCAAATCTAAATGGCTTTAGATGCTTCTATTTAAACCTGCAACATCTAATTTGACTCTATTTTTTTAGTAATCTTTGCTCTCCAGTTCTGAAAACTTTGTGTCTGTAAAATAATCTATATTATGCCAATTCCTATGTTCAATTATTAGCCTTGGATTATAACATGCTGAAAGTATCCTATGTGTCAACATTCCATGAAGAAGTACTCAATCATAAACCATGAAAATGAGAAAAAAATTACAAGTACCCACACTCACAAATCACAGGGTCCAGGAGGTAGAACATGAGCCACGCTTCCCAAATCGCAATCTAGGCCTCAGAACTCAACAAATACTACTGTGCACACAGAACACTGGTGCAGGCCAACATGACACAATCCTATTGTACTGCATTGGCATGCATATCTATAGAAACATACTATATGTAGTGCCATTGTTTTAGAAAACAATGATAATTTTTCAGGTACAAGTAGTTAGGAATAGGGGAAAAAAGGCTTCAGGAAAGAATAAGACCTGAACGTTAAAGAAAACTCAGGATTGTGAGGGGGAACAGAGGAGGAAGAAAGGCATTCCACATTAGAATATTATGAGCAAAGGTACAAAGGCAAGTGGGTACAGAGCATCCCCCATAAATAACAAGATAAAGGTCAATATGATACAATGGAATATAGTAGACAGACATATGGTACAATGTTACTATGAAAAACAACTATGGCTTGAAAAGTAAGTAGGGGACAGATAACAGAGCACCTCCATCCTAAGAGATTTACTTTGTAAGCAATAGTAAGGTACCCAGAGGTTCAGAAATGGTTTCTGGATACTTAAATCACCACATTTATAATTAACACCATATCTTGCTGTGTAAATCAACCTTCCATCACTACAAAAATATCCTGAGATAATCAACTTATAAAGAGACAAGGTTGATTTTGGCTTACAGGCCTAAAGCAAGGCAGCACATCAGAGCAGAACAGGTATGGCAAAGCAAAGCCACTCACTTCCCAGAGAGCCACAGTGCAAAGTGAATGAGAAGGCAGCACTGGCTGGCTCCCCTGTGTTCTCGTCAAGGACAGACACCGGTGAGGTAAAGGCCTCTGGTCAGGCCTTCCGTTTCAAAGGTTGAACCATCTCCTAACTGTGCTCCAATCACAGGGACCTTTGGGGAACATGCAGTTAAGGTCTAAACTGAAGCACTTACTTTTCTTCTTTTTTTAAAATTTTATTTATTTATTTTTTTATGTGTATGAATGTACTGTCTGCATGTAGGTTTGTGCACCTGTGTCGTGCAATGCGGCGGAGGTCAGAAGAGGGTATCGGATTCCCCTGGAACTGGAGCCAAAGACGGTTCTCAGCCACCATGTGGGTGCTGGGGATCGAACCTGGGTCCTCTGCAAGAGCAGTTGGTGCTCTTAACCACTAGGCCATCTCTCCAGCCCCTTAACTTTTCTTCATTTGTGTGTGTCTATGTACATGTACATGTTCCTGTGCACTCCTGTGGAGGCCAGGAGTTTGGATGGTTTCCTCTAGTGCTCTCCACTTTGTCTTTAAATTTTTAATTTAATTTATTACTGGAGGGTGCACATGAAACTCAGGTTGTCAGGTTTGCATGGGAAACACCCACTAAGCCATCTCACCAGCTTCTACATTATTTCTGAGATGATCTCTCAGTCAAACCTGGAGCTCACTGATTTGGCTAGACTAGCTGGCCAGCAAGCCCCAGGGATCCACCTGTTTCTGCTCCCTGCTCCCCTGACTAGACTGGGGTTACAGTGTGAGCCACCATTATTTGTATAGTCTAGCCTGTGTTTCTAGGACTACCTCTTCTACCCCTTGGCCTGATATTTGTATTTCTCATCTCTGGAACACTGCACCACACTCTACCAAAATTTCCTTAATTCAGAAATGAAACTACCCAAACCAAGTGACCCTGTACTCTACACAGGAAGACATAAACAAAAGGGGAGAAAGGATTCGATCTGATTTTTAGTCAAAGAACTGCAAGCATCCACCACTCTTAAGTCACTAGTTTTGTAATAAATGAACACCATTCATTTATTTATTTTTTGTAACAGAAATATAAATTACAAAGCAAAACCCAGCAATATTAAACATTTTCTCATTGGACTAGTTATTCTAAAAATTTTGTAGGTAAAGGAATGATATCCTAATAATGAAATTCTTCCTTCATTTTGCCCTTTTTAAGAGAGTATTTTATTTATTATTTTTATGTTTTATGTATGAGTGTATTGCCTGCATGTATGTAAGTGTACCCATATCATGCAATAGCCATGGAGGTCAGAGGAGTGCGTCAGATTTCCCTGGAACTGGAGTTACCAACAGTTGTTACATACCATGTGGATGTTGGGAACTGAACCTGCAAAAACATCCAGTGAGCTCAACCTTTGAGCCATCTTTTCAGCCCCCTTCATTTTACCTCTTAGTCTTCAATAGACAATATATATATATATATTGTCAATATATATAAAACAATAAAATATATAACACTTAGAATTGCTACAGTTTAAATATTCAAAAAACAAAAAAATGGTAAGGATAAATAGAGAAATAATAATCTGTATATTTATATTTTCCTTTTAACTAATTTATATGTTGTTTGATTCTTAAAGTGAAATCTGCACGTATGGCAAAATAATAAGCTACAGACTTCACTTTAAGAGTCAAACAATGTATAAATCTGAAGCTCTACCTCCATTTATTAGAATTGAGTAAGTAGTTCTCAAGTGACATTTGGCTTTAAGACAGTGGAAAAATGATACAGTGTGTCTGATGTTTAAGAAGGAAACGGATGAGTATCAACAGTGTGTTATTGAAGAACTCACAGTGGAAGATGGCACTCACAAGGCTCTATTCAGTTTACACACAAATGACCATTTTGGATCTGTGGCTTGCAGCTTCCCTTGGCAATGAATAAACACTTATAGAAGAGTTAAAGTGAATCCTAACCTACAAATTGGTTATGTTTTAAGGTGTTAACTGGCTGTTGGGGGGGGTGCATCATAATTTTCCCACAGGAAACAATGCAAAGGGAGGTGGGTGCTACGGGCATTTGGGATTGGAGAACAGTGCTAACCTATGATGTTACACTACAACAACTGAGCTAGTAATATTTTTTAAAGGAAAAATTCAGTGAGCTTCAACTAAAATCATGAAAATGCAACCTACTCCCATACCACACTCTAATCCTACTAAGCAAAAACCCTGCTCCCTCTTCATTGGCCAGGGAATAACTCTCTCCTGAAATAGACAATTCATAAAAATACCAGCTATAACTGTTCAGATGCACTAAAGTTTGCCTAGGAATATTCTCTCTCTCTCTCTCTCTCTCTCTCTCTCTCTCTCTCTCTCTCTCTCTCTCTTTGTGTGTGTGTGTGTGTGTGCAGAGGATAAAGTCACTAATTTCTAAATATACTCATTATTCATAGTGACAAAACTGAATTAATGGACTGTATTATGTCCCCCAAACCTAAGAAAGTATAAACAGCAAAGTAAGTGGTTCAATAAAAACTACTGAGGGTTTGTTAAGCGATATTATATAACTAGACTCTTATGCTGGGAGTTCTTTTCAGCATCCCTGAGTCTTTTGGTTTCTGCCAGTATTTCTAAAGACCTCTCTGCCAGCATCTCCTAGCCAGTGTTCTTCGTCTGAACCACTGAACACACAATGACTAGAGTGAACACTTCTCAACTACCTGGAAGATAATGCGGAACCAGTATTTTTCTAGACACACAGGTCAGAGCTGATCACATATGAACAGACAGATGCCTTATAGTATGGGGACAACCTCTCCCAGAACACTGGCTACAGAGGGTGAGACTGACTGGCATTTATTTTCTCACTGTGATGGATGGCTTCACATAGGCTGTTCAGTTTACAATATGAATACATACACAAGCAGCAAGTTGAAATTGAAATAGACTGTTTACCTCTATCTTAAGTCCCCCAAAGAAAAGTTAGTAGATTTAACCACTTGAAAGGCAAACCACAGCGGAAATTGTTAGGGAACACCCAAAAGCATTTCTGAAAAAGTAAAATGTCTATAATTTCTCATATTTGACTATTTGAAGATAGAGTAGCTTCCTATGAACTCAAAAGTTTACTCACTTTTAATTTAATGTAACCCACAAATAATCAGAAATTGGTTACAATTTACCAAAACCAGAACCATGCTCAAATTCTGTATCCGCAAACAGTGCTCGTGGTGACTGTTGGTGAAGGTCACGCTCGTAATACCGTTTGTCTTCATGCACACCCTTTCTACTTTTTAACCTCGATTTATGATCATTGCTTGTCACTACTAAAACCTCTAAAAATGTGTCTCTAAAACTGGAGTACTTTTCCCTCAATATGATAAAAAATATATTGTTTAAAAACTTCTAATACCAAATAAAAAGACTTTATTTTGGGTCACAAAGCTTTTCTCTGTACAGCTAAATGATTATGATTTTTTTTTTAAAAAAAAAAGAAAAAAACATACAAAGGCACCACAGAATGCTAGTCAGTAAACTGCAGAAAACTGATTTTCAAAAAAACCTAGCAAGACTTCAGAAATACTGTATCAATAACAAAGTTTATTTCTGTGTTGTATTATATTTTTATTTTGGGTAAGCATAGGGAACCCTTTTTTTTTAAGGGGACAAACTACAGAATTATGCTAATGGCATCATTTGAAAAGTGCAATGAGATGAGCAATTATACATTCTAGGTTGTCAATTCACTTTCAGTTCTAATGCACCTCATTAATGAGAGGAAAGGGGGGTAAAACCATGCAAAAATCTCTGATTGGAAGTCTTTTCAGAAAAGAAAATAAAGTTCTATCTCCTGCTTTTCAACAGCAAGCAGAAAGTGTACAGTACAATCCAGTTCCATCCAAGAACTTTTTATTACTTTTGCTTGGTTGACAAAATGGTAAGAAATGAAGTTGGAGAACTGGTCAGACAGAAAGGGCAGCACGGATTTCTATAGAAGTAACATTTTTGGTTGTTTACTTTTGTGTGTCTGAGTGTTGTGTCTGCATATACATCTACCACGTGTGGCAGCCTGTAGAGGCCAGAAGGCAGCACTGGGTCCCTGGACTGGAGTTACACACAGTTGCTAAGTGCCATGTGGGTTTTCAGAGCTAAACCCAGATTAAGTGTAGACAGTGTTCTCAACCACCCACAGCATGTTTTTAAATAGGCCACATTATACAAAGAATATACACTTCTTTTTCTGTTTTTCTTAAGACAAGGTCTTGCCGTTTAGCCAACTGGCCTCCAACTCAAGCTCTCTCCACCTCAGCCTCCCAGATGCCCATCTTTTATTACATTATTATGTGGGAAAGATAAGAAATTTTTCTATAATGTGAAGTATAATATTTTTGTTTGTTTTGAGACAAGGTCTCATTATAACAACAGACTGACCTCAAAAACCTGACATCTCTGTAACTCAGCCTCCCAAGTGCTGAGATTACAGATATGTGCCACCAAACCTGGCTTGAACATTTCTAGTTTATAGTATTTTTTGTTGAGTCTGTTAGAACTTTTCATGTATTTCCTAAAATTAGGCTACCTAATTACTTAGTCAATCTGAAAAGCACATCAGACCAATCCTGTAAATATTTCACTATCATATGAACATGTAAGTCATTAAGTTTACTTTTTTCAAGAATAGGTGAGCAACGCTGGGTGGGAATTTATTCAGTACTTCCAAGGCACTTTTAAAAAATACTGCTCTCCATTAAAAATATATATATATTCTTGTAAACCCTATGTCGGAAATACTGTTTTACTAGAAATAGAACTGCCATATGACCCAGTCATATCACAGCAGAGCATATACTCAAAGGAATTTATATTCTACTACAGAAATACCTAAATATCCATGTTCACTGTGGCTCTATTCACAATAGGTAGGGAATACAATCCATCAATGATGAATGGATAATGAAAATATGGTACCTAAGCACAACTGAATATTGCTCAACTACAAAGAAAAATGAAACTATGAAATTTACAGGTAAATAGATGAAATTGAAGAAAAATGACACTGAGAGAGGTCGGCCAGGCCTAGAAGAAACACATGTTCTGCACACAAGGATCCTGGCTTCTACTCCTTAGTGTTGTGTGTTTAATTTGGAGTACTTCCAGAAGCCAGGAAGCTAGAAAGGGGACAGTGTGTGTGTGTGTGTGTGTGTGTGTGTGTGTGTGTGTGTGTGTAATTGGAGGAGGTGCACCACAAAGGTAAAATGAGGTGAAGAGGGGAAACCCTAGATATGGAATGGTTTAAACAGGGAGAATGGCTGGGGAATGTGGCAACTGAGGGACAGGAGGAGGGGAAAGTTAAGTAGAGGAAGAGAATATGAAACAGCCAACTGCAAACCTACTATCTGACAACACAATTAAAAAACAATTTGTAGGCAGACTGATAGCCCACCAAGCTAGGCAATGCTGATGCTAGAAGTAATGGGTCACTAAACAAAATCCAAGTGCTAGGTATGGAGTACCTCCACAGGAACTGTTAGCCAAGCAGGCCACAGAACCGCCTCCAACTCCCCAACAATACAGGCTCTTGCCGTTTTTTCTGGTTGCTTACCAGAATCAGCTGAAAAAAATCCTATTGCTGAGCACTCCACACATTGTACATAAGACAACAGAGAAATCAAGCTAAAACCAAGAAGGAAGCTTCCTCCATGCTGCCAAGGTTTCACAGTGCTGGATGGTGCTGTGCAGGAAGGCGGAGGAGTCAGAGCATCAACATCTTACCTAGATGTGCACTCCATGAACAATACCAACCTGGAAGGCAAGGTGTGACGGTTCAATGGTGTCACAAGTGTTATAGGGGTAACCAACTACTTCCTGATTGGATTTGAGGCCTGCTCCACAAGAGGGAATCCATGCTTACTGCTGTAAACCTGGTGAGAAAGCCTATTACTGAGGAGAACTTGGGCTGTAGAGGAGAACCTATTACTGACACTTCACTAAACTGGAATAGCAACAAACTGCCTTCTAAATATTTATGTTTGGACTTACAGAACAAGGTTACTCATGGCCTCAATGAAAGAATGGAGGGGAATGTAAAACCCATGGATACACTAGATATTGACAATAAATAAATCTTTTTTGATTCATTAAATGTAAATAAGACAGGCATTTGTACCACTCCAACTTAAGTCTCAAATAACATTTGAGAAAAGGGGGCAGAAAAAATATGAGCCATGTGTTCATGCCTTTAATCCCAGCACTTGGGAGACAAAGGAATGTAGATTGCTTGATTTAAAAACGTACTTCATTCTTGGCTTAAAAGTTTTTAAGCATTTATTTTGTGTTTGTGTGTGTTTGCCACAAGCTACATATGCAGGTCAAAGGATAATTTGTAGTCATTGGTTCTCCTTAGGCCACATGGATCCTGTTAACTAATCTCAGGTCATCAGGCTTGGCAGCAAGTGCACTGACGCACTGAGCCACTCATTTTGCTGGCCCTACTTATTTTTTGACAGCTGGTCTCATATAAACCAATCTTGTCTCAAACTCAGTACATAGCTCAGGTCTCCACGTCCTGTGTGCTGAGACAACAGGAATGGGACACCATACCCAATTCATGTCATACTGGAAAGTGAGCCCAGGGCCTTGTATGCTAGACAAGCACACTACCAACTAATGAGCCACGAGCCATGGCCACAGCCACAAAACAAAACATAGTTTTTAAATGTAGTTTTCATTAAATCCTCTGCCTTTTCCCATAATACAAGAGAAACTTGTCCCTGAAAACTAGCTACCAACTGAGGGCTCGGTCTTTCCTACAGCACTCTAAGGAAGTACTATTTTTTTCTCCTACTCACCTCCCTTCACGTATTCTATCACATAACGACATAGTATATGTTAACAGACTACTTCTTTATAATTATTTATTTTGTTATGATGTTCACATATGTTTCCTGAGCATTCTTGAGCTTCTACTTGATGTTCTGATTGCTGGTCACGGCTCTCATCAAAGCAATCACAGAATGTGTCACTATTTTAGCAGGGTTTCAGGTTTCTTAGGTAGGCTTCTGGGGAGACTCAGCCTCCTTGCTTCTTGTTACTCTCTGTTCATTCCACTTCCTTGCATCCCACCACCATTTGATTGAGGCCCAAACCTATCAAATTATTTGATCATTGACCCCCCCAATAGCAGTGGTACAAGTCTTGATCATCTCCATCAGACACTGAAGATTGAGTTTAGCAATGTGCTTTTTCTTTCTAACTCTACCCCTTTCCTTACCTTGGTTTAAATATCGATCTGGATAAGCTATCCTTTGGTCCCTATATGATCTTGTCCTCCATCCGTATGAACTTAGACCTTAGATCTCAATTTTAAGCCTGACACATTGGAACAGCTGTCCTTATTTCTGGATCCCTTCCTTCCCTTAATACGTCTACTCTAACACTTCTCCCTAAGAAGAACCTTTAATCCGCTGATCCTGCCACTGCTGAAAAGCCTGTTTCACTACCTTTAAATCTTAAATTTCCCACCCCTGTAATCTTTACCCTGCTCCTTGTCACCAGAGTATTCATCTGACAACCGTAAACCTATTAAATCCACTTCTTTGTGCATTCTATAATTTTACTAAGTAGCTAAACAAGTCTGGAGAAAAAACGTACTTCACTGGTTGTTTTCACTTTAAATTCATGACCACAAACCTCAAAGTGGGTCCTCAGTGTGCCAGGCACTCACACTTCCCCCCGCTACAGCCAAAGGCTTTGAAAGGGAGCTGACTGTAGCTATTTCCATTTCCTCCCCTCCCATTCTCTCGAAGATCTCTGATCAGGCTTTCTTTCTCACTACTCTTCTGCGGGTCTAAGTGACCAATTATTCCCAGGAGCATGTAACGGGTGGATTGTTCCTTCCAGTCTGTAGAGCAGTGTGTGTCTGTGCTTTGCTCCGCCTGCTGCACTGCACTCTACTCTTTTCACTGCCCTGCCTCATGGTCCTCACCTCCCCGGTCCCTCAGACTTCCTTCTTTGTTCATTCTCATGGCTTTAAATACCACACAGAAGCGGATGACGCCAGATCTACACCTGCCCCTGGTCCTTTCTCTCTGCCCTGCTCATCGTACCCCTACACACGGCCTCGCCCGCTGACCCTCTGCATACTAGGCATGCTCCTGCTGCAGTGTTCATAAAGGAAATTCTACCAGGAATGCTCTTTCTCTAACAGTCCTGTGACCTTCACCATTCAGATCTTTCCTCAAACGTTACCTGATACAGTGGACTTCCCAGCCCCTTCTAAAACAGCCTCTCCTCACCCTGTTTCACAGCACCTGTCTCCAAAGGTTGTTGTATTACCTACTTGCATACTCGATTTCTTTACTGACTCTCCTTTAAAAGCTGCAAGCTGCACGGGTAAGGCATTTGCTGTAATGTTTTCTGCCCAGTGAAGGGTAAGTACTACAGCATTTGTTTAATGATTTTTTTAAGGCACACTGGGGTTATCTACTGCCTCCAAGAGATGAGATTATGAAACATTTCAATAGGTCAATCATACATTTCAGTAATTAATTTCTTATAATCAGCATGTTAAGATAATGGAAACTGAAAATTTTGGAAATTGGTAAATAGGACCTAAAGAGAAATGAAAACATTTTCTCCGACAACCCAATTATAACCTGTCCACTGTAGCTGCTTACAGCACTATATAGAAAACGGACCTGAAGGGAAACTGGTTTCAGAAGGAAAGAGTAGCTGCTAAGGGCGTCCCCAGGAAAGGGGGAGTAGGAGTGGTGGCATTGGCGCCACATGACAGCTTTTGTTCAGTTGTCTGATACCAATGATTCCATATTTACACACCCAACACGATTTGAAATAACCATGTAAGGAAGTATCTAATGAGAGACTCACTGTGGCAACAACTAAAACACACTACTGATTTGAGTATCCTTCAAAACCTAACAGAAAACAGTACTATGTAAGGCCCAAACTCCCAGCCCTGTCATCTTCTCTGGCCTAGCTCTTCAACCTCACCCCAACCACTATCCCTTCTTCCCTCTCCCATGGCCACTCTGGCCAGCCTCCTTCAGTGCAGTGGTCTTGACCATAAGGCTTTTGTATCAACTGCTCCCTAGTCTGGAAAGCTCTGTGACATTTAGATCTCAGAGTAAATGGGCTTCTCTTATCAGTTTCAACTGACAATCCAGTTACTATCACAAAGCCCTACCTTAGCTGTCCACAACAGAAATTTGATACTCTAGTGGCTTAATCTATTAATTTGATCATCTCCTCCTCCTGTGATAAAACCAAAACAGTAGTGATCTCAAGATCTTGTCTGTTACTGCTTGGCGAACAAGAACAAGGGAATTTAACAAGATACAGACTTTTTTAAATGTATTCCATATTTCAGTGAAATAAGTTTGCTGTATGTATATATGCATTTATTTATTATTCGTTGCTGCTTAGAGATTAAATGAGTGAAAGAAGAACTAAGAAAGACCTTCCAACTTGAAGTTAGAAAATCTAATTCTTTAGGGTTGAATATAGACTGAGTTCTTCCATTCAAATCTAAGTATACCAACTTTTTTTTCCAGGTAGAATCATATGGTCACTTTAAAAGAACAGAAAATTACTTTGCCATCATAGAGCTTCAAAGACACAATAAAACAGACTCTGTGGATATAGCAGGTAAATGTCATGAAAGGGCACTGTGCTAGTCAGCACTACAGAGATGGACCTCATGCAACTGGGCAGAGTGTGGGAAATGCTTCCTGAAGGGGTACTTGTTTAGACTAAACTATACAGGAATGAGGCCTGATTGCCGTATATGCATCTGTAGGAAGTGGCAAAGGGCTTGTCCTCCAATAAAAGAGCAGTTTAGAGAGAGGAATCTAGACAGCCCATAACATATTTAGAAAACAAATTGTTGTCATGGGAGAGGAAAGTATGAACTGGGGCAGGGGTAAGGAGATGGAGAAACATCTTGGACTTAATTCTGAGAGTAAGAGTCACAGAGGGGCGTAAATCAAGATGGCTCGAGCAGGTCACACAATTGTCATTAAGGAGATGACATTCTAGCCTGAAAGAAAGGATCAAAGACAGAGAGAGCTCAATGAGAAGACTGACCTAGTTTTCCAAGCAGAACACAGCAGCGGCCAGAATAGAAATAACACTAAATGGACCCAAACAAAAAAGGGACTATTAAGATCCGACTCTTGAAGAACTATCAGAAGCAATAAGAATTAGAATCTTAACAAATTAAATGAAGACTGAAAGCAACAACAGTGAGAGTGGTATAAGGTAACAATCCATCACAAGTTCATTTCACAGAATGGGTTAATATCCAATTTCAAGGAAGTAATGTAAGATTTCCAAAGATGAAGAAAAGGAATTCTGAGCTTTAGATCAATTGTTTTAAAATGAGTGTTTTTTGTCTGTATGTATGCAGTTACACCACATATGTGCAATGTCTGTGGAGGTCAGAAGAGGGTGTTGAACCCCCCAGAACTGGAGTTAAGGACAGATGTTAGGTGCCATGTCGGTCCTGGGAACTGAACCGAGGTCCTCTGCAAGAGCAGTTAGTGCTCTTAACTGATGACCCATCTCTCTAGCCATCGAATAACGTTTATATAGCACTTGCTTCCTTGTGCAAATAATACAAAGAGTAATCTACATGTTTAAACCATAGATCTTATTTAGCTGGGCATGGTGGCACACGCCTTTAATCCTAGCACTTGGGAGGTAGAGGCAAGCAGATCTCTGAGTTCAAGGGGGCAGCCTGGTCTATATAACAAGTTCCACCCAGCTAGGGCTACAAGGAGACCCTGTCTCAAAAGATAAATAAATAAATAAATAAATAAATAAATAAATAAATAAATAATAAAAAGACTAAAATATAGATCTTATTTTAAGGCAGAAACTGAAAAGTAGCCACTTACGTCTAATTTTAAACACTGTAATATCATTATAATCTATTAAATCTATTCAACTGAGTTATAAATAGCAATTACAGTCTCACTTCTAGTCTTTTATTATTTCTTTTACATGTATGAGTGTAATACCTGAATGAAGGTAAGTGCACCCATGTAGTGGAATGCATGTGAAGGTCAGAAGAGGGTGTCGGATCCCATGAAACCAGAGTTTTAGATGGTTGTTAGCTGCCATGTGAGTGCTAGAAATCAAACCTGGGTCATTTGCAAAATTAGCCAGTGCTCTTAACTGCTGAGCTATCTCTCTAGTCCTAATAAGTCTTTGTACTCATTAATTTTATTTATTTATTTATTTATGGTCTTTTTGAGACAGGGTCTCCCTGCAGCCCCAGCTGTCCTGGAACTTTTTATGTAGACCAGGCTGGCCTTGAATTCACAGAGATCCACCTGCCTTTGCTTCTAGAGTGCTGGGATTAAAAGTGTATGCTACCATGCCCAGCCATACTCATTAATTTTTAAAAATTGTATGTGTATGAATGTTTTGGCTGCATATATGTAAATGTATGACATGCAAACAGTGCCCACAGAGGCCAGAAGAGGGTATCAGATCCCCTGGAACTAGAACTAAGGATGGTTCTTAGCCATTATGTGATGTGTGGAACAGAACATGGGTCTCCCTGATGGAATAGTTAAGTGATCTTAACAACTGAGCCATCTTTTCAGACCCTCATTAAGGAAAGCTGAAGTGAAGTCAAACAGAAAAATGACAATATTAAAAAAAAAAAGAAAAATGACAATATTACACTCATGACATATTATACAAATTCTTAAATAATTAAATGTTCTAAGGTAAAAGGACATATTTCTATTTTTCTAATAAAAATTAAGCAAAACATACTGTATATTTTAGGACACAAGAACCCTGGATGATAATAACTCCACACTGTACTTTAGCACTGAGAACAGACACCTGTGCACACTAACCTCTGTACACATGCACTAGCACTATGGTAGGCAACAGAAAGAGAGACTACTGCTTCCTAAGAATTTTGCCATCTAGATAGAGACTGAGAAAGCTGAATATATAAGGACTTTAAAAAGACTTCTGCAATAATAATGAGACTTTATAATTCAAAATACTTCTAGCAGAAGCAATATTGAACTCGAGTTTGACAGTGTAAAATTTAAAGTATAACATCCTAACTAGCCAATGAAGTTTACATTTCCAATATTTTATTCTACTGATACACTATTAGATTTAAGATCTGAATTATTATCAGAGGCTTAATAGCCAAATACCAAAAGGAAATACTGAACTCCAGCAAGATACAATGGAAAATGCCTGAAAATAGAAAGATAAAAGGAGAATTTGCATAGGAATTTTTTAGAAATGAAAAGAAAAGGAAAAGCAATATAATAATCTGCATTATAGATCTCTAGTTCAAGTGGCACTTGTATTATCTCGCTCTCATTCTAAATGTCAGAGAGTAACAGAGTACACCACTCACCTTACAACTATGAGAATGGCTATAAGAATGGAGCAGATAGGGTCTGCTATCATCAGCCCAAAATTTTGCATCATGATGGCAGAGGCAATCACACCAACACTCCCAAGTGTGTCTGCTAGGATGTGTAAAAATACACCTGAGAGAGAAGGCACAATAAAAACCATTTTTTTAAAAATTTTAGGACTATACTTAAAATTTTCATACACAAAAATTAAATACCAATTTGAAAAATCAATAAGTAAGAGTACTGTTCAGTAACTGTTAGCAGAATATTTACTGAAATATCTTTTTACATCAATAGACAGACACATCTAACTGGTAAATTATATCAGGTCTTAATAGATAATATAAATGAAGAAGTAGAGAAAGATTAATTTTAAAAATTAAAAAAAGATAAATAATTTGGTGAGGGAAGTAAAGGGCATTAAGTTACAAAAAATTAAGAAGCAAACAATTTATCATTTTGAATACATGTTCACAAAGAGCCCTCTGCTGGTGGCTAAAATATTGCCTTCAGGACTAGAATTTCATATGGACTCTAATTCTATTTAATGGTTAGTTTTGTTTGTGTGTTGATTTTTGTTGTTGAGATAAGGTCTCACTATGTAACTCTGGTTCGCTTGGAACCTGTGTAGATCAGGCTAGCCTCTAACTCACAGAGATCTGCGTGACTCTGCCTACTGAGTCCTGGGGTTAAAGGTATGAGCCACTACATCTGGCTTATCCAAAAGGTTTTGTGAAGAAAATCACTGTGAAGAAAAGCAGGTATCTAAATATTCTTCTTTTTTTTTAATTTTCTATTTATTTTTCTCTATGTGTATGAATGTACTGTCTGCACGTAGGTTTGTGCACCCGTGTCGTGCAATGCCGAAAGGGTCAGAAGAGGGTGTCAGATTCCCCTGGAACTGGAGTTCTCCTGGAATTGGAGTTTCAGATGGTACTCAGCCGCCATGTGGGTGCTGGGGATCGAACCCGTGTCCTCTGCAAGAGCAGTTGGCGCTCTTAACCACTAGGCCATCTCTCCAGCCCCAATATTCTTAAATCAATTTAAAGTACATGTTGAACTTTTAATATTAAATACTAAATTAATAGGATACTGATTAACTGTTCAAGAACTCAAATGTAACATACTGAAACTCTTCTAAAACAGTACATTAATAGTCAAATTTAGGATATAGCCAACAGTTCATAAATCTAGTTAGCTTCAATCTAATATTCACATAGGAGTGTCCACAAGGCAGTTTTGCAGAAAGGTTTCCCTTCAGGGTAGTACTATCTACCCTTCAGTGTCCTACTGGCCTCCTTCGAACACCACATTCTGATGGATATCCAGAAATATGAACATATTTTCATCATAGTTTATACAAAAGATAACAAGCTTTTTTTCCTCCCATTTGTCATGATTTTTCAAAACTAAAAATGAATTCTTATTATCAAAGCTAACGTGTAGTACTTGATATAGGTGCATCAAAATGTATGATTACAAGCAATTTCAGCAAAGACTATTTTAAAGCAATTCTGCATATTTTGTAAATGGAAAATTAGTGACTAGAAGGCAGAGTATGCCTCTTGAAAATAAATTCTTCAGTAAGCGAAGCACGCTGTCATGAAAACATAAAAAGTGAGAATGAGACCATGGAACAGTAGAGCAAAACAGGTGTAGTAGAGCTTGTGTCTAAAGCTGTGGAGAAAGCCAGCCCAAGAGTTAATAGAAGCAACAAGTGGGAATTTGGAAGCCTTGACAGTAAAGTCTACTGGAAAGAAGGACTGCTTTACTTTCCCCTAAAGGAAAGTGCCAGAGTTCATAAATGGACTGATTTTCTCTGGCTGGCATCATTTACATGACAGTAAGCTCCTGTTTAGTTATCATTAATTGATGCCTTCAAATATGATAGAGGTTTCACTCTACTTAAGTTTTAGCTCTAACTTTTCCTACAATGTAAGAACGTATTGAAGCTTATTCTTAGAAAAACTATGTACTAATCCCAGGAGAGCAAACCACCCCACAGTAACTATCACTAGAGGCCTACTACTCCCTTTAAGCAGCACATTTTCTGGATTTCTAACTTCTCTTATTAAATCTGAGAAAGCAGGCAAGTAACAAAACATCTGCTAATATACCTTAACAGTGCATATGTATTCACTAGGAAAGACAGCATCTTAAATACAACTCCCATGTACTATATTTTTTTCTAAAATGAAAACTCAGACAACTGAAAACTACGAAGCCAGTTTTATAAAACTGAGAAATGCACAGATTGCTTGTCATACCTTGTAAAATCTGTCTGCTGGGTCCTGTTGTATCTTTTAAGGAGGGGCCATCTGTAGAGAATTAAATTAAATTATTTTAAAACATGTCTTCAATTCCTGATTCAAATATTTACAATTCAGAGTCCTTTTTATTCAAACGTGTAATAAAAAAATGTATGACTACATAGTCACATTAGACCTACAAAATTATTTTCAAATTCTAATTAAGTAAGTGAATAGACACAAGCTTAGTGGGGTCATTTTAAAATTTATCAAGGGTATATATAAAATATTTCTGAAATTATTGTATTAAAATAAAAAGTACAAGAAATACAAAATGCCTTAAAAAACACTAATACTAGTAAAATATCTTCCAATAGTTTTACAATGGCAAAGTTTAGAGAAAATAAAATTACTGTGTGAAGTTTCCAGAGGTCCACAAAATGAAGCCAGGACAGAAACCATGATAGCTTGACTCTGGTGAACAACTGTTTCTTTTACAGCTTCTACAACAATGTGGCAAGCTTTCTATACAGAAGGAACGTCACTTCTTCTCTAAAGTGTTTGCCTTTTATCATGTCAACAACCTTGAGCATTTTCCCCTGTCCACAAAGACAAACGCAGACCTAGTGCCATAGGTGTGCACTGCTGTTTCTCAAAAGACAGAAGATTTATGTGCATGAAGTACAGTCGGGGGGAGGGCTATGGGAGAGTGCCGCTGGGGAAGGGGGTGTGAGGATGATTAAGATGTTGTGTATGAAATACATAAAAATTCAATAAAAATATAAAAATACCTATTACTTAAATACCTAAACTTAGGTTGAAGATTACTCATTGTTTTCACAAGGAAACAATAGGTAAATGTAGGTAAATGAAGCTTTAAAAGATGGGCAATATGTATTTAAGATCATCTGGAGGATGGACAAACGTTCTGATCATGACTAACAGAATGACTGCCTTCAGTCACTGGTTCTTGGTTGACGATAAAGGGCGAGCACACCCTCAGACACACTGTAGCAATGACACTGCACACTCACGGTGCTCAGCAACAAAGAAACAAAGAAATGCCAAAGCATAAGGCTACACAACCCTGTCAAGGTGTGGTCTGTAGCACTGCTGTAGACAGATGCTGCTACCATGGAAACCCCACTGACAGCCAAAAGCACAGCTAGTATAAAAATCCAGCTCTTGATCAAACACCAAATTCTAAAAGTAGGTGGCACCGCTAGTAAAGGAAAGTTCTTTTTGACACAAGTTTTTGAAAGGGCTATTCTGCTGACATGGTTATGAAAACTAACCCCCAACTTTAAAAAATAGTTGTATGCTTTGTTATACATGGCCCAGGCCAGACTAGCTGCTTACCAAATTCCTTTCTTTATCCTCCTGGGCCTACAGGTAAACAGTACTTCCTAGGCTCCCTGAGTTAGGGGATTCTCGCTGTGGTGGAGCTGTGGACAAGGACGTAGGAGACAGGAGACGTAAACCACTTCAGGCTCTCAGTCAGCCTGAGAATTGCAGAGAAGCCATTGGAGGACTCCAACGAGCTGGAAGACACCAACAAACTGGAGGACTCCAACAAGCTGGAAGACTCCAACGAGCTGGAGGACACACATAGATGGAAGATGCCTGGAGCCCCAAATCTCCACAAGGACCAGCATTCTCACTCCCTATACGATTCACTTAAGAGCAATTAATAAACTTTACTGCTTACATTACTGAGATCTTAATAATTTTTAAAAAACACATAGCTACACTTGCTTATGGCATAGCATTCCAGTAAACATAAGATTCAGTGTCCCCCAATGAGACATGAGCAAAACGAAATCAAAACCCTATTTATAGATCTCAAATGAAAACAATATTTATTGATTGATTGATTGATTAATTATTCTATCTATGCACATGTGGAAGTGAGAGCTGCTGCTTCTCTCCTCCCATTTTGTGGGTTCTGTGGATCAAACTCTGTTCAGTAGGTTTGGCAGCAAGTGCCCCTTACCCACTGAACCATCTCATTGGGACTGAATCTTAGCTCTTAGTTTTTTAATTTATTATTCAGTGTGATTTCTTTGTGCCTCAGTTAATGGGGACAATAGCTATAGTTCATTTATAGTCTATGAGGAAATTTTAAACACACGTACTTAGAATATGCCAAACATATGTTGAGCATTTTTGATGATTCTAATACCATAAACATTCATTTAATTCCCCAAAATGTACCTAATGAATTTTTCAAACAGTTGTTCTCAAATCTTCCAAAATATATGTTTTCATTAAAACCTAAATACAAAAATGTCTTTTCTAGTAAATACATTCCAAACTTCTTCTTGAATACTTCCTCAAGTAATCACAGCAAAGAGAATAAGACTTCACTTCTTTCTTTTAAACCACTGATTGGGCATCCACAACCCCAAATTTACAATGCTCAAGAATCTCCAGAAATTGGAGCATCATGTTGACACTCAACATTCCAGATTCTGGGGCTGGAGAGGTCAGCAGTCAAGAGCACTGGCTGCTCATTCAGAGGACCCAGGTTCGATTCCCAGCACCCACATGGTGGCTAACAACCATTCATAACTCCAGTTCCAGGGGATTACACATCTTCTTCTGCCTTCTGTGGGCACTGTGCAACATGGGTGCACTTACATACATGTAATACACACATACACATAAAATAAAAATAATAAATAAAATACTTTTAAAAATACCAGATTTTGGACCATTCTGAATTTGAAATTGGTCTTGAGTAATTAGGCTAAACTAGAACAGCCTACTGCAAATACTCAAAAATATAAAAAAGAATCTGAAACCTTCTGGTCTCTTTGCATGAGGGATTCTCAAATTGCCTTAACTTGTTTTAGGATGAGGAGGCAGGAAGGAGTGAAATTTGGAGAAAATTAACTCAGCAATTTAATAACACAATCAAATATAAAGGATAGGTAAACATTTATGAACACGAAACATGTTTAGTGAGCTGCTCTTATATGCCAGGGACTGCTAGAATTTGTTAACACAGAAGTCGATAAGACACAGTCTAAACTCAGGAAACTCAGTCCATTAAACAGGAAAGATTATAAAAGTTAACTGCATTAAGAGATGGCTTCTGACCCGTCGCTGCTCTGAGGAGGCCTCTAAATAATGATGGAATGCTCTCTGGGATAATCTCACTCCATTATTCTGTGTTGCACATTTTGCAATCACTGATTCCACTAAAAAGAGTCATCTGGTGTTTAGGAAAGGACAAGTATTTCGGTGAACAGGAAATAATACACCTGAGGGAGTCAGTTTCTAAATTCACAAAATCTCTTGTGAGTCCAATCTTTTCACATTGCAATGGGACATTTGTACCTAGACTGTTCATGCCCAAGAACCGTGTAGTCACAAACAAAATAAAACAAAAACCTCTCACTGTCTGAAGTTTCCTATTTTGTGTTGGGTGGCAGCATCACCTAACTCTCATGGCCCGGCCACTGGATGGACATGCTACAATGATCTACCTGAGAATAACCTGTTAGGCCAATGACTCTCTAGCACATACCCTCCTTCTCCTTAACCACAAAAAGTTATGTTTTACCTTTGTAGACTTGTATTAAAGGGCTATGCACAGAATGTAAAAATAAAATAAAATAAACAAAAAATACTACAGCAACAAGGAATCACCTGAATATATTCATGTCACCACTAGGAAAATTTAGGCTTTAATGATTGTCTAGCAAGTGTTTTTATAAATAATGTAGCTTCTAAGTCTTTGTTTTTAATAAAATGAAGAGATTAGTTAATGGAAATAGCAACAAATCATCATTATAAACAATTCTGATGATAGAATGTTTTTTAAGTTTTAAAACAATTTATTATTTTTATTTTATGTGTTTGAGTGTATTGCCTGCATGTAGATAGGTGCACCCATGTCATGCAATACCCATGGAGGTCAGAAGAGGGCATCGGATCCCCTGGAATTGGACTTATGTATGGTTGCTAGCCACCATGTGAGTGCTGGGACTCGAACCTTTCTCTGCAAGAACAGCCAGTGTTATTAACTGCTGAGCCATCTCTCTAGCCCCTGCAATAACTTCTAAAATATCTTTCTAAAATGTTCAGTGAATTAATAAAGATTACTGCAACAGAACTCCCAGCTAAAGCTTCTTAGTCTTGACATTTATAAAAGTGAAAAACAGGAGCCAAATTAACACTGAAACACGTTTTATGGCAATGTTATTAACCTGTGAATAGATGGAGAAAAGTAAGCTGGGCATGATGGCTCTCATGAATCACAGTACTCAGAAGTCTAAGGCAGGAGGATTGCCATGAGTTCAAGGGCAGTACAGGATACAGAATGAGTTCCGGGTAACCTGTGCTACAAGGAGAAATACTGTCTCAAAAAGCCAAAATATAAATAAGGGGAGGAGGCTTATTTAAGAAATTTATTTAAATAAAACGTTTCCCTTTTACAGTTCATAACTAATAAAATTTGATATAGAATGATTTTAATTTACTTTGTTTATAATGACCGCAATTCTGGTTAAAAGAAATCTCTGAATGGCAAGTATTAAGTTCCAAAAAAAAAAAAACAAAAAAAAAAAAAAACCCCCAAAATTTAAATGTGTACTTATTTTCATTTATTGACGGGTATCACGTGTGTGTGGGTGTGTACGTGTGTGTGTGTGCAGGCCTGAGGTTGACATCAGGTGTCTTTATTCAATTGCCTCCCTACCTTTATTTTTCACACAGGATTTCTCCCTGAACCTGAAGGTCATTTATTCAGCGAGGCTTGGTGGCCAATGAGCTTCAGGGATGTGTCTGTCACCCCCATCCCATGCTGGGATTACTGGAGCACACAGCTATGCAGGATTTTACATGACTGCTGGGGAGAGAACTCAGGTCCCCGTGCTTGTGTGGTAGATATGGTCTCCTCAGACCTATATTCATATTATACTGCCAAGAGCTGATGGATGATCAACTAAGACTGAATACAAACACAACACTATTAATAAAAATTCTGAAAGGAAGTAAAATAAAGAAATCAAGGAAAAACAGGATGATATAATTGGTGGTTTGGTTTGAACAGGTGAGCTTCAAAACATTAAGGTGGTAAGAGTTCACTGAATATGTTCAATAGAATGACCCAGAAGTTTCATTTTAAAATATTATTTATAAGGAATATGCCTATAAACTCAAAACTCAGGAAGGTGAGACAGGAGGACTTCTGCAAGTTTGAGGCCACCCTGGGCTACATAGTGCATTCCAGGCTAGCCAGGGAGTCACAGTGAGACCTTGTTTCAAAAGACCAAATAAATAAGTAAACTGTTTAATTAACTAATCAATTAATTAATTTAATAGCATATGTCAAAATTATATTCTTTGTATATATTTGGCCAAAATCATTCCAGAAATCATTTTATAAATTTGTGAGAAATATGCAATTTTTAAAAATTATTTTGGGATAATATATGAACAAACATATTAAGAAAGAAAGGTTTTAAAACATACCAGTGTGATGTTATAAAACAGTACATTTTAGAGTTGGGATTAGTACACCAGCCTAAAGACCTGCACAGCAAGAGAAACCAACAACAAAAAAGAAAATACAGCCTAAGGAATGCAGGAAATGCCTACAAACTATACGCCTGTCTGTTAATATAAAAAATACACAAAGAACTCAAATAACAAGAGAAAAAAAAAAGACTGCAAACTGGCCAACAGGTATAAGAAAAAGTATCCAACATCACAAATCATCAGGGAAATTCAAATCAAAATTTCAAGGAAATACAATCACACTTGCTTAGATAGCTCACAGCCATTATAAAAAACTACAAGTACTGGCAAGGATGTAGAGAAAAGGGAACATTGCTTCACTATTAGTAGCAATGTAAAGCATGGAAAGCAATGTGGTGGTTACTCAAAAACTTAAAAATAGAACTACGATGATACTATTGATCTCAGGACCTAAGTGGTATCTGTACTTCTACTTCTCCTCATTGTCTCCTCACTGAAGCACTACACACCACAGCCCAGACAGGAAACAACCCAAATGTGCCCAATCTGATGGACAAATGGGCCAGTATTCTTATTTAAAAAAAAAAAAAAAAGAGGAAAGCTGCAATTTAGGACAACATGGATGAACTTGAAAGACATTATGTAAGGATTAGAAGCAAATACTATATAATACCATTTTTGTAAGGAACCTAAAATAGTCAGGATCATAGAAAAAGAGTAGGATGGTGGTTTCCGGGAGGTAGGGGCAGTAGAGATGGAGAGGTGTTTGTCAAAGGGTACAAAGCCTATAAAATAAAAGAAGTTGGAAGGAAGAAACTTCTGGTATTACTATGTCTACAGCTTAGGTTTCACACGTATAAACTTTTCTCCAGTATCAAGTTATATAAATTAAATATGCATGGCATTTATGTGTCAATCATATTTCAATAAAGTATTTTAAAATAATGGACTCTGCAAAACTGGGTACCCCACCTCCAGGGCTCCTCTCATACATTTAAAGTAAACTTCAGCATTCTGTCTATCTGGCCAGTATGGGTAATATCTAAGCACAGAATCTATTTAAAGTGTAAGCAGATTGTGTCACTAAGCAGTTCCTATGCATCTACACTTTGTAATTCAGGAATAAACTATTTGAAGCAAAATAATAATGTTGATAAATACCCCATAACTTAGTGTCTACTGCTATACAAGTGAATACATACAGATTTCTGAAGGAGGGGCTGGAGAAATGGCCCAGAAGTTAAGAGCCCTGACTACTCTTGCAGAGGACCCAGGTTCAAACCCTAGCATCCACATGGTGGCTAAAAATTGTCCATTAAATCCAGTTCCAGAGCATCTGATGCCCTCTTCTGTCCTCCATGGGTACTGCATGATGGATCACTTGCATACATGCAGGCATGACATTCATACACGTAAAATAAAAAAGATTTCTGCCGGGCTTGGTGGCGCATACCTTTAATCCTAGCACTCGGGAAGCAGAGGCAGGAAGATCTTTGTGAGTTCAAGGCCAGCTTGGTCTACAAAGCGAGTTCCAGGACAGCTGGGGCTACAGGGAGACCCTGTCTCGAAAAGACCGAAAAAGAAAAAAAAAATATATATATATAAAATGAAATCTCTACAGTGTTTTCATAATACTAAATACTATCAAAGGCCCTGTCAGACCTAAAAAATTTCATAATTTTTATTTGCTAAACTTCAACTGTTTCCAGTTCATACAATTAAAATAGTACCATTTTATTGATATATTCATTGACAAAAAGAAAACAAATCCACCGCCTTACACTAAACTACTTTCATGTTACAATATGATAACCAGGGAAATCCCTTAGATGGACTCATTCTGAGAGGCCGTCCCCCCGCAGGTGCTCTGACTGCACTCACCGTGAGAATGGAAGTGTCCATGTCCGTGTCCATGGGAATGGTCATGACTGTGTGAAGCCCCGTGTTTCGTTTCATGGCTATGGCAGTGATCTCCATGGCTATGGGTCTGATCTAGAGCACCATTAAAGAGGGAATGACTGTGTCCATGGCCTAGAAAACAAAGACTATTTGAACAGAAGGTACCTAGAAATATGCAAAGATTACAATGATAACGTTAGAAGAACCAGCTCTACCCCTTGATTCAATGCAGTGAATAGTTGCTTCTAAAAAGTATTACCAATATATTCAAACAAGCCTACATTTCTACCATGGAGCACAGGAATAAATTCTAAAGACCAGAAAGTCAAATCCAACACATTATATGAAAAGGTCATAGCTACAGAAGATCACCCTTTAGAATGATAGAAAGACCTGACAATTACTGCTCCTCTGAACCACACAAATATACAGAAAACTAGTACAAAAACAACTATTTCAGGACACTGACAAACAGAACCACGGAATAAACTGAAAATCATCATCTAAAGACAGCACTAAGTCTTGCTTGCACATATATTACATGCATGCCTAAGAAAGACCTGACAAAGAAGAAATTACATTCATCTCTCTCTGATCTCAGGACCTTGAGCAAGTAGGAGGTTAAAAGCTAGGGCTGTCTTGGAAACTGAACTGCAAAGTTTAAACGTATGCTTTCTCACAAAGATCACTTAGACAACAGAGGGTGCTTTACAAGCAAGTTATGTAAAGAAATCATTTTACTGCCATTGTTAACTACTAAGTATACTGGTTCAAGTGTAACCACTAGGTTACAAAAATAAAAGTAAGATGTTAAAATAAATAAATAAAACTAGCAAAAAATTCAGTGGCCACCCACTGAAAGAACATTATCTAATTTATCCAAGAAAGACTTGCTAGAAGAAAAACAATCCAAGAAGAAAACTGTCAGAATCAATAAGCTTTGAAAAGTTAACATAATCTGATACTGGGGTTCTTAAAATAAATTATCTAAAATGTCCAGTTCTCATCAGGAAATAAATCATGCAACTGATTAGGGAATTATGCCACATATAAAGAGCAGCTAATTGAAAATATGTCCAGAAATAGACTTAGGTAGTCAGATTTTAATCATGTTCAATGAATGCATGTCAAAAAAAATCACCATTGCAATTCACCAAACAGCAGTTATCAATAAATATACCGAAATAATAGAGCCAGGTGTAGTAGCACATGCCTGTAATTCCAGCACTCAGGAGGGCTGGGGCAGGAGGACAGCAGTTAAAAAACACATGGGCTATGTAGTAAGACCTTGCCTCAAAACAATAAAAATGTCTGTGTGTGTGTCTGGGTATGTGGAAAAAGAGGGAGAAGGAGAAAAAGGGAGGAAAGTGAGTGGAAAGGGACAAGAATTTAAAAGCAAAGCAAAACAAATTCTGGAGATAGAGCATAATAACCAAAATAAAGCAGCAGCTCTGAGCTCCACTAATTGCAAACTTAAAGATAGGTAAATAGAGATTATCTCCACCAAGAAGAAAAAAGAAAAGGAAATAAAGAAAAACAAGAAGAGCCCTAGAAAATTGCAAACATCAAGTATATAAATAAGCGAAAGAATTTCAAGAAGAAAGAGACAGAAAGACAAAGAAATAATGGCTGGAAACTACTTCAGTTTGATGACAAAAATCATTAAGAAACCCAGCAAAGTCTGAGATTTCACAGTTGATGAAAGGCAGACACAAAGAGAAAATCTTGAAAGTAATTAGTCTCTTGATGCACATATATATATACATATATATATGTATATATATATGTGTATATATATATATATGTATATCTCAACATTTCAAAATATTAACATCTGACTTCTCCAAAGGAAGCAGGGAGATGACAGCAGAACACAACCAAGCTCTGCACGATCTACAGAACTCCCTTGAAAATAAAGGAAAAATTGAAGCATTCCAGGTAAACAGAAACCTGTCCCCTCTAAATATTAGTCTTTCCATGTAAATGAAGGACATTAAATAGTAGTTCAAACCCACGTAAAGAAAAACAGAGTTCTGGGAAAGGTAACTACAAAGCTGTTATGAAGGAAATGATATTCACAACTTTCCTGTTTTAAAAAGACAGTCATAGAAATAAGTATCTGTAAAACTAAGTTGATGGGTTTGCATAAGCATGTGTTTTGATAATAATAAAAACAAGAACAAAAGTACACTGAGGCAAAGCTTTTGTGTTTGCTTGAATTAATCTACTATTCATCTGAACTAGATGCTCTTGCCTCCAGCACAAACATTAAAGGTTTTCCTAAGAAAATGAAATTTGAATTAAATTTATAACAAGTGACTAGGAAACTGCTCACTCATTATAAGAATGAACTATTTATTGATGAAGGAACAAAGTAGCAAGACACTATCAAGTCAAATAAACATCAATATATAGAGATATAGAGAATGTCATGTTCTTATCCCTGGAATAGGAAACTATGAAATAAAACAGAAAATTTACATGAAAAACTGTAAGTAAAAAACTAGACTGTGTTCTACTTTCATTCCTGTTGCTTTGTTGAAATACTCTAACAATAAATAACTTAGGAGAGGAAGGGTTTATTTCAGCTTACGTTTCAAGGTTCTAATCTACCACTGTGGGGAAGTCAAGACAGTAACTTCAGTTAATCACATCCACAGTCAAGAGCAGGAAAGAGGAGCTGGAGACGGCCCAGCAGCTAAGAGCACGGGCTCCTCTTCCAGAGGACCCGAGTTGGATGCTCAGCACCCACACGATGGCTAACAACCACCCATGACCCCAGTTCCAGGGCACCCAGTGCCCTCTTCTGACCTCCACAGGCACTGCACAACATGGGTGCATCTACCCACATGCAGGCAATATGCTCATACACATAAAAATTAAAAAAAAAAAAAACAAGGAGCAGAAAGAAACAAATGTACACACTCTTGCTTGCTACTCAGCTCAGTTCCTCCACTCTTACACAGTTCAGGATCCCCTGCCTAGGAATCGTGCTGCTCATGGTGGGCTGAGTCTTCCCCCATCAGTTAACTTCTTTAGGACACTTCCTCACAGACATGCCCACCAGCCAACCCATGTACAGAGTCTGTCATTGAGACTATTCCCAGGTGATCCTATGTCAAGGTGACAAAGCTTATGCATATGCATCCACATATGCATCCACATTAATCCTTATATAGAAGCTTAAAGACAAGCCTCAACTGGAAAAAAATACAACACATAGAACAAAGGATTAGCATTGCAATACTACATATATTACTGTAACTTATACATGGAGTAGGGGGATAAAAGATAATGGAGAGGGGTTGGAGAGATGGCTCAACAGCTAAGAGCACAGGCTGCTCTTACAGAGGACCCAGGTTCAATTCCCAGCACACACATGGCAGCTAACAGCTCCTTAACTCCAGTTCTAGGGGATTTGACTCCCTCTTTTGACCTCTGTGGGCCCTATACGAGACACACGTGCACTTAGATACATGCAGGCAATACATTCATACACGAAATAAAAACAATAAATAATTTTTTAAAAAGACAATGGAGAAACCAGGAAGAAATATGAACAGATAATTTTAGGAGAAAAATAAGTCTCAGTTGCCTAAGAACATACCAGCAAAATGTTAAACTTCAGTATTAGTCAGAGAAATATGAAAAAAAATAGAAGCCACTTTGACCAAATATTAGTAAAAACACCTTAATCCACAATAGTAAAGGTTTGATGTGCGTTGGGAGGAAATGAATACCTGCATTTATTCCTGGAACTAAATGTGAATCACAGTTATTTTAGAAGGCAATTTGGAAACAGAAAATGTCTATCTACTAAAAATGCATAGAGGCCAATGCTTTATTCATTCTAGTTACTGAATTAAAAAGAATTTTCTGTAATGATAGAAATGTTTTCTATATATGTATAGATATAAAACCACCAATATGTGAGCCTCACAAGCTACTAAGTACCTGGAATATCATTAGTCTAATAATAAGGAAGTAAATTTTTACTTTAAAATTTAAGCTTCAATAGCTATGTGTGAGTAACAGGTACAATATAGGACAAAAGGGCTCTGGAAAAGCACTTGCAAGTATAGGATTTACATGGGTTAGTGAAGTCTATCCATAAAACACCATTAAAATAAACCACAGAAATCCACACTACAAATTTTATGCTCTTCTTGCTTGCTCTGTTTTTACTGTTTGGTTGTTTTTGTTGTGGTGGTTGTGTGAGACAGGGTCTCACTATGTACTCTAGATGGCCGGGAATTGACTATGTGGATCAGGTAGGGGTCCGAAATGCACTCATTCTCCAGTTCTACCTCTGAGGTGCTGGAATTGTATGCATGGACCACTTTGTCAGATTTCACAACATGTAGCTTTATGTGGCCATCACAACCCAAGGAACACCAACATATACCAAATAGAAGGAATTTAAAAACGAATCATCTAGTAAATTAAAAAGACAACACACCATTCTTTTTAGATTTTAGTTTTTTTTTTAAGATTTTCTGCTACCTGGTTTTTTGTTTTGTTTTGTTTTTAAGCTGTATGAATTAAGTTTCACACAAAACAGACAAGCTATACAAATCTGGAGTGATCCAAACCAAACTGATACCATGAAAACAGCTCTAAGAAGCCACTGGTAAGGACAGGTACAAGCAATGGTTCTGGAAGATATTTATGAGTGTTTTGACATAGTACTTTTGTAACTTTAAAATGATTTTTTTTAATATTTTAATTTTTATTTTATGTGTATGAATGCATTGCCTACATGTAAATGTACCCATTTAATGCAATGCCCACGGTGGTCAGAAGAGGGTGTCTGATCCCCTGGAACTGGAGTTATGGATGCTTGTTAACCACCATAAGGATGTTGAGACAAGCCTGCCAACCAGAGTTTGATCTTCAGAATCCACATGGTGGAAGGAGAGAATGGGCTCCCCTAAATTGTACTCTAATCTCTCCATACCACACGCCTATGTGTGAGCACACACACACAAAGAGACACACACACATACACAGACACACACAGACACACTCACACAGACACACACACACACACACACACACAGACACAGACACACACACACACACATACTCTCTCACTAAATCAATGTAAAAAAAGAAGAAACAAAGAGCTCTAACCATCATACCAGAGCCATGTGAATGTCCATGACCGCCATGCTTGAAAACAAATATTCCAACTAAGTTTACCACAAATCCAAGAATTGAGACAAGCAACAGTCTCTCGTGATGCACATCTGGAGGGGCCAAAGCTCTCTAGAAGATACATAATAAAAAGATAGCACTGATATCATTTCTGTCTGAGTAACTGGTGAAAACGTCAGGTGACATTAAAAATGTTAGTCATTTTCAGAATTAAAAGTCCTCCAACATATCTACCCAAGTTTAGAGAACTGAAAGTACTGTTCTCTTACTGTATAAAGTCACAGATACTTTTTTTTTCTTTTTTTGTTCTTTTTGAGACAGGGTGTCCCTATATCCCCCCAGCTGGCTTGGAACTCATAATATACACCAGGCTGGCCTTGAACTCACAGAGATCCACCTGCCTCTGCTTCCTGAGTGCTGAGATTAAAAGCCCGCAGATACTATTTTCAAATACTCATAACCAGTGTCAGTATCTGGTTCTAAACTTCCTCCTCTTCTGCATCTTAACCTGCTGCTCTTCATAAGTCTGCTAATCGCTACACTTCTGTCTTCAGAAAAATTATACCAAATATTAAAAATTCAGTAGCAAAACTCTCAAGTTCTAATTTTTTCAAGAACAGTTCCTTGGGGCTGGAGAGATAGCCTAGTGGTTAAGAGCGCCGACTGCTCTTGCAGAGAACCCGGGTTCGATCCCCAGCACCCACATGGCGGTGAAAACCGTCTTTAACTCCAGTTCCAGGGGAATCCGACACCCTCTTCTGACCTCCGCGGCACTGCACGACATGGGTGCACAAACCTGTATGCAGACAGTACACTCATACAGATATGAAAATAAATAAAAAAATATAAAAAAAAGAACAGTTCCTAAAGGACCTTGTCCCCCAGACTACACCTCTCCTTGTCAGTGTCAACACATTATTCAGACCTTATAGCTTAAATTTTAAAGTAAAAATTTATTCCCTTATTAGACTAATGATATTCTAGGTACTTAGCAGTTCATGAAGCTAGCATATTGGTGGGTTTACATACATATATATATATGTACATTATTTTATATAACGGACATTCAAATTCCATTTGAAATGGAATTACTTTTCATTTCAAGATATTTCACATATACTTAATTTTCTTCAACTATTCTGTAAGCTCTCCCACACACATTATATTTTGTCTAACCCAAGATGTTCTTCAATAAATTACAGTTGAAAATACTCTATTACATCTTTAATTAATAAACATTTTCATTGAAAAATGTCAGTTACAGATGCTAATGGTTATCTACTATACCTCAACTCCTTCTGAGAAAATAAAAAAAGCTGTGAAGATCAAGAAGAGGCCATTGACAAAGCCAGCCAGAACTTCCGCTCTAACATACCTAAAGAAGAGGAAGGTAAAGAATGAATTATGCTTCTTAAAAATCAAATAATTTTAGAGATTCTAAACAGTATAACATGATTCTGAGGTCCAGCAAAGTTCTAGTATTTACACAATTCGTTTTATATGATACTGTAGAAATGAAGAATTAATTTATTACATTAATAGTGGAATACTACAAAGCATACAGACATCCAGAAGCCACCAGAGGACAGTAAATAGTTTAGAATGGCCTGCTACAGAAATGAAGAACACAAGCTGCCCTTACCGGAAGAACAAGACCAGACAGTGAACAAAGGATGGCTCCAAAGAGAAAGTAGAAGGAAAGTCTGGAAATGAGATTTTTTTTTTTTTTTTTTTTTTCTTTTTGAGACAGAGTTTCCCTGTAGCTCCAGTTGTCCTGGAACTCACAGGCTGGCCTTGAACTCACAAAGATCTACCTGCCACTGCCTCCCAAGTGCTGGGATTAAAGGCATGCACCACCACACCTGGCAGAAAATGGGATTTTTACAACATATTTCTTTCTCCTTCCCTCAGAATTCTTATATTCTGCTTTGTACCTTACAGCTCTGAAACCTTTATAACATAGAGCTTTGACCTCAAATAAAACTTAAATTATCCCTGAACTATGCCAGAAACAACCTGGTATTTAAACTTTTATTTATTTTGTACAGTTTTTATTGAATTTTTGTGAATTTCAAAGAGAACATCTCAATCAATCCTAATCATCATTATACCCCTTTCCCCACTAGCACCCTCCTATACCCATCCCCCCACCGACCCCCACCCCTCCGAAATCATACATTCTGCCATTTGTGTTAAGGCCTATCATGTCAAGGCATTCCACAGTGCAAGTTCATCCACTGGGATCTAGTCGGCCAACACAGTTCTTTCCTTTAAGAAGATCAGCTCATCTTCACCCAGCAGTAATCAGCTGCCAATAATTCCTCAACTAAGACTAGAGCTTACTGTCCATTTCCACAGTTGTGTGCTGGGGTTTTATACGTTTTAACTTTTTCTAAAACTAATAAATTTGGTGTAGCCTTTTGATTATGCATTTTTAGAATCAATTCTCCCTTCCCACCGTTCTAATCAAACTACTTTGAAATACATGTCTTTCCTCCACAGGCTGCTGAAGCTTCCTGCTGCTGTCAGGTCAGAAGGATCACAAGTTCCAGGCCAACCTGGACTCAATAAGGAGACATCCTTTAAAATATGTGGATTTCAGTGAGATCAAGGTCAGCCTGGTCTACACAGTGAGAGTTCCAGGTCAGGTGGAACTACAGAGAGAACCTGTCTCAAAAAGAAAAAAAGAAAAAAAAACAAAAAGGGAACTGGAAGAATAACTCAACAGTTAAGAGCACCGGCTCTTCTTGCAGAGGACCCAAGTTTGGGTCCCAGAACCCACGTGGTGCCCAAGGGCTAAAGACCATCTGTAACTCCAGTTCTGGGAGCTCCAATGTCCTCTTATGGCCTCAATGGACAATGCATACAGCTGTACTTACATTCGGGCAAAACACTCATACAGATAAAATGATGGTAAATAAATCAAAAAAAATTTTGCTGCTTTTTATATTAACTTCTAAATATAATTCTTATTGTAAAAATATTTTTTGGGGGGGTCTTTTTGAGACAGGGTCTCCCTAAGCCCCAGCTGTCCTGGAACTTGCTCTATAGACCAGGCTGGCCTTGAACTCACAAATATCCGCCTGCCTCTGCCTCCAGAGTGCTAGGATTAAAGGCATGTGCCACCACACCCAGCTAATATTTCTTAAATAAAGAGAACATTTTATTTGAAGATAGGATATCACTAAGTAAAGGCCTTCCCAGGCTGGGCTTGAAATTCATCTCTGAGTACTGGGAATAGAAGCATGCACTCTCATGCCAGATGTGCTGGTTAGTCTTTGTCAGGTTAACATGGACTAGAGACACCCAGAAGAATGGAACCTCAACTGAGGAATTTCCCTTCACTGTACTTCCCTGTTGGCAAGTCTGTGGGGCATTTCTTGATTGCTAATTGATGTAGAAGGGCCCTGCTCACTGTTGCTGGTACTATGCCTAGGCAGGTGGGCCTGGGCAATATAAGAAAGCTAGCTGAGCAAACCAAGGGGATCAAGCCAGTAAGCAGATTCCTCCATTGTCTCTACTTCAGTTCTCGCCTCTAGGTTCTTATCTGAGTTTCTCCTGACTTCCCTCAAAGACAAACTGTGCCTTAGAAATTGTAAGATGAATTGGCACCTTTCCTCCACCAGTTGTTTTGGTCATGTTGTTCATTGCAGCGACAGAGAAATAAAACCAGAATACAAGGCTAACCAGACTCTTTTAAAAAGTCCTCTATGCAGCTACGTTTGAGTTCATCCTATCAAGTAGATCCCAACATAACACAGACTTTGGTGCTCTATTTTCTAACATACACAAGTAAATTAAATGGGTACATTATTTTTCAGAGCAGGTACTTTTGTTCTGGAAAAAAGTTTATTAAACGGAAACAATTCACACCCAGCTTTCTGCAACCTATACTTAGAAGGGTCTGATCTAATAAATCAGAAGGATTATGGTTTTTCGTTTTGCTTTTAATTTTTTTTCTTAAGCACTTTCTTTTCACCTATCCCTCTAGTTCCACAGCTTATGCCCAACTAAAAGGCTTTTACCTCGAGTGCGCTGGATTTCAAGATCAAAGGCAAGAATGCATCTGGGGTATCTTTTTGTGTCTAATTCCTAGTTAGGTAGGTGTGTTTCATGAAGTCTGCTGGATTCACTTTAATGTATTACTAGGTTGTAGGCTTAAAATGAAAAAAAGTCATGAAACTAGATAAATGATCATGTTTACCTGCACAGAGTAAGTCAGGATAAAACATGTAATTTGTGAAAGAGGTACTGCCTAAGCACAGCTCATGTGTGGATTCCTCAGCCAAGGCAAAAAGATGCAAGTGTATATACAGACAGAAAAGGTGTCCAGACAAGAGACAGGGGAGCAGAAGGGGGGGGGGGGGATATGAGCAACAGTGAGAAAGAGACATGGAAAGTGAAGGACCATTCAGGAAAGAGAGGTAAGGCCAGGATAAGCAGGAAAAGAATAAGCAAGCAGAAGAGAAAAGGGCTGTGAAGAGAAAGAGAAAGGACACAAGTCCTCATTCTGCTTACATAGAGATGGAATTACTCTGAGAAACATTCTGAGCTCAAAACAGGAAAAGTCAGGAAGTGTAAATCAAATAACTGAAAATCCTCTGCTTCTCCAATCAGAGGGGCAGGAAGCTAATTCTGCCTCCAAAGTCACTCCACATAGGTCCTGAGTATGACTGTCCAAATCAAGCAAGAAAAAGAATCACCATACACAAAAGTGGAGCTGAAGAAGACAATATAAAGCTATTATAAAATAATTTTTAATAAACAGCAACATATCCCTTCAGTAAAAAAAAAAAGAATATGATCATTTTTCTATGCTGAAACTTCCTTTTCTTTGTTAAAAAAAAATAGGTTGTAAGAAACTCCCTATATAGTAACAATTTCCCATAAAACTTTTTAATAAAACAAGGCCTCACCTACTAAGCAGAAGATTTTGGACACAAAATTACATATTATAGATTCTAATCATATTTTTTAAACAGGCAAATCCAATCTATGAAGTTAAAAAGGTAACCCTGAAGGAGGTACAAAGGAAGAAACTAGAAGAGGCCAGAGGGGTTTCAAAGAGTTCAAATTACACAGGTGCATTCAGCTTATAAAATACTCACTGCTTTTCGAGCGGTACATTTTTCTATGCATCTTACAATTCAGAAAAATATTTCCAAAGTCTTACCCATAAGAGAAAGCATCATTATCTCTCCATTTTGAAATAACAGAAGCTGCCAATCCAGCCAAAATGGCAGTACTATCAAAAAACATGTGGAAAGAGTCGGAGATCAAGCCTAGGCTGAAAAAGAACAAATACAATGGTGCATTATAATACAAACCAAGAAGTAAGGCCTCCTTCTCTAAAACCGAAGCCTTGGCTTCTGTTTATCAGGAGTTACCTTCTAAAATAGCATTTACATATGACACAGAGAGATGTATCAAGCCCAACTTTAAATGTCTAAAAGGGAAACTTTCCCACTCCATATACAAGGAAAAGCCCAGTACTACTAAGGAGTAAAACAAAAACCACAGCTGCTGGGTCAGGGATAAGAATCACCTCCTGGTTATAAGAATAAGTCAACTGCCATTAAGAGAGGAGAAGACAAACACAAAACCAGACAAAAACCCACTGCTACTAGGGAGAGGCCCTTATTCTAAGGCAAAGCAAAAGTCCGTTATTGATAACCAGTTAGAGGGAGGACAGGCTAGGGGAGGGGAAGAGATGCAGCAGTGTAAAAGCTACCCTTTCTGAGACACCAGTTGTAGCTCACCATGTGCTGCCCTCTTTGCTATGATGAAGCCCTTTCACCGGAAGCCAAAACCTTCATATGTGCCTCCCATCCTCCAGAATCATGATTTAAACAAACCTCTAGTCTTCATCTTAAAAATAATAATAAATAAACAACCAGTCAGGTGTGGTGGCACATGCCTTTAATCCTGGCACTTGGGACTCAGAGGTAGGTGGATCTCTGTGAGATCAAGGCCATCCTAGTCTATAAAGTGAATGTTCCAAGCCAGCTGGAACTACAGGGGGACCCTGTCTCAAAAACAAACAAAAAAACCAAACCACCCTGACACTCTGGTGTAGCAGGACTGTCTAAGTCTAAAGCTGCAGTAACAGAACACGGCACCATATCCTCACCCACACCTAGGATAAAAGTACACTCCAAGCCAGGCATGGTGAGGCACACCTTTAATCCTAGCACTTGGGAGGCAGAGGCAGGCAGATCTTTGTGAGTTCAAGGCCAGCCTGGTCTACAGAGTGAGTTCCAGGACAGCTTGGGCTATAGGGAGACCCTGTCTCCAAAAGACCCCCCCCCAAAAAAAAAAGTACACACCGACAGGAATCCAGCAAGAGCACAGAAGACTGAGTGGGGTGCAGAACTTCAAACTGAGAACAGAGCAAGAATCTTCGAAAATTCCTCTGGTACTCCATATGCTATACTAAACACAAGACCGCAGGAATCAGCTGAAAAATTTGGAGTCTGATACTTACTGAAATCAGCTAACAAAAACAAATCCCCAAACTCAACTCTAGGTGCAGACAGGTTTCAAAAGCTCCACCACATTAACAAAGAAAAGGTAGGCCAATATCTGGTTATAATAACAATAAATTCCAATACTTAATAAATGCCATTATACATTAAGCAATAATTATCAAATATTTAACAGGACAAGCTGAGGTAAGGGGGTAACAAAGACTCACTGTCAAGAGCTAAAATAACAGAATCAGAACCAGAAATGGCCTACACATCAGAACTGTCAGAAAGGAACTTAGAACAAATAAGGAATGTCCACAGATTTTTAAAGAATCAAATGAACTAGCAGAGAACCACATAAAATTCATAAAACAAAGTCGATCACAATCCAGGGTGATTAGTAAATACTGACAGGTAGCGAAGAAGAGGACTCACAGACCCCATACTTTACACAGAACACCAAAGAGAAAGGGAAGAAAGAAAATTTCATAGGAAAGAACAAAGATAACACAGATAACTTTGATCAGAAACTATTCAAGCCAGAACATTATAAAGCAATATCTTAACAGAATATAAAGAAAAATACTATTAATCCACAATTCTAGAAAAATACACCTTTCAGATAACCACAGTTGAAAACTTTCATAACTAACAGACATGAATTAAATGTGATAATAAAAAGAGAGTACCATAGGAAAACAGACCTACAGAAAGAAATGAAGGATACTGAGAACAACGAGCATGTAGGTAAATATAAAAGGTGTTATTTTCTTTTCTCTAATATCTTTTAAAGACAACTGAGAATTAAAAAAAAAAAAAGGAAAATTTTTTGGTCAAAATCAAAAGTTGGTTCTTTGAAAAGATCAAAGAAATTGGCAATATTTACTTCAGCTGATCAAAGAAAAAATTCAACCAGCAGGCATGTGCTTTTAATTCCAGCACTCGGTAGTTGAGGAGGGGTTCCAAGCTAGTGTGGGCTACACAGTGAGAGTGTTTCTCAAAGGAATAAAAAAAAGACAACAAAAGCATTCATATTACTAAAAAGCAATAATGAAAGGGGCAGGCAGTACTGCCTTACAGAACTGAAAGAAATCACAAGCAAAGACTATGAACTATATGCTAACAAATTAACTAAAACAGACAAACTCCTAGAAGCAGCCAATCTCACAAATCTGACTGAAAAATGATAATCTGAATAGACCTATAGGAAGAAAAATTATTGAAATAGCTGCTTTAGAACTGCCAACAACAACAAAAGCTTCGAAGAAAAAATGTCCACTGCTGGTTTCACTAGCAAGTTCTATCAAGCATTTAAAAGAACAATTAACAGGGTTGGAGAGATGGCTCAGTGGTTAAGAGCACTGACTGCTCTTGCAGAGGACCAGAGTTCAGTTCTCAGTAGTCATATTAGGCAGCTGATAACTGTCTGTAACTCCAGCTCCACGGAATCCAACACCCTCTTCTGGCCTCCAGAGGCACTGCACAACACGGGTACACTTATGTACATGCAGGCAAGACATGGATACATGTAAAATAAAATAAAAATTTAAAAAGAATTAAAATTAATTAAAATTTAAATCCAATCTTTCACAAACTCTTCCAAAACACAGAAGATGAAAGTATACACCCAAAGGATAAGACCAGCATTACTTTAGAACTAAAACCAGATGAACCATCACAATCAAAGAAATATGGACTAGTATCTCTTGTAAATATGAAACACTCGTAAATCAAACCTTGTAACATATTTTTAAGGGTCTCTTTACCTTGACTAAATAGGACTTAACCAAATAATGCAAACATGGTTTAATATATGAAATCAATCACTGTAATGAACCACATCAGTAAAATAAAGTACAAGAAGTGCATGATTATTTCAACCAGATGAAAAGGATTTCTCAAAATGCAAAACCCCTGGTGATAAAAAACACCCAACAAAGTTGGACTAGGAATTTCTTCAACCTTATGTATGGCAGTTATGAAAATCTGTAGCTGAAATTATTATTTATCCTAAAAGGCTGTTTTCCCAAAGATCAGGAACAAGACGACGACCACCCCCCTTTCCACTTGCTCTATTTACCATTTCACAGGGCAATTAAGTAGGAAATGAAACCAAAGGTCCTCAGGTTGGAAAGGGAGAAGTAAAACTTTATGTATTTACACATGACATTACCTTGCATATAGAAAATCTTAATACATCAAAAAAAAAAACTGAATTACTAAATTAACTCAATAATCTTGCAAGATAAAAAAATCAACCTATCAAAATATGCTTCACTCCTATATAGTAACAAAAAACAAACATTAAAGCTTTTAAAACTTCCATTTAAACTGGCACTCAAAAGAAAAATTTTTAAATTTTAAAATGTAAACAAAGAAATAAAATATATACTCTGAAAACCTACAAGATGTGGTTGGGAAAAAATTAAAGATGACCTAAGTAAATAAAAGGCTTTCATGTTTATCAATCAGAAGTGCTTAGGATTAAACCCAGGTCTTCAGATATGCTAAACACATGCTCTACCACTAAGCTAAAACCCACACTCAGAAGATCATATTATTTAACTCATTTTGCAACTATGTAAAGCTTTGTAAATCTGTATCATTCCTTGCACAGGGACATGCTCTTCTCTGTGTCACTCAGTTTACTATATGTGCTACCTGGGCGATGTCAGAAGAAAGCACTTCCCTAATGAGCTACAGATTCAATTTATTCCTTATAAAATCCCAGGTAACTTCTTTTGAGACACTGGCAAGCTGATCTTAAAATTCATATTTTAAAAAGCAATGGAAGCCGGGTGTGGTGGCGCACACTTTTAATCCCAGCACTCGGGAGGTAGAGGCAAGATCTCTGTGACTTCAAGGCCAGCCTGGTCTACAGAGTGAGTTCCAGGCTCGCTGGAGCTACAGGGAGACCCTGCCAAAAAAACAGCACTGGCATGGTAGCGCACCCCTTTGATCCTATCACTCCAAAGCAGAGAGGCAGGCAGATCTCTGTGAGTTCAAGACCAGCCTAGTCTACTTACTGAGTTCCAGGCCAACTGGGGCTAGAGGGAAACCCTGTCTCCCATGTTTGCATACATACACATACTCACAGATACAAACGCCTGCACATGAGCACACACTTAATTATTTTTAAAGCAATAGCTCTACACTAGAAGGGCAAAATTGGAGAACTCATATTTCCCAACTTCAAAAGCTCCAGTTACATTGATCAAAACAGTGTGTACTGGGATATGGGTAAACACAGGCCAGTGGAATAAAATTTAGGGTCCCCCCAGACGTATATACAAACAAGTGTACTTTTTACCCCTCATCAAAGAAACTTCTTTTAGCAACAGATGGAGACTTCTACAGAGTTACAGAACTTGTCACAGAGAATAAGTATCTCTGAGATGCTTAGCCCTAAGTGACATATCTTCAATGCAACCCCTACAGTTAGGATGAATGTATTTCTCACCTCTCACCAGAGTTTATACAGCAGATGGTGATTAACACAGACACTCACATAGTGAGTGGCTAACACATAGAGAACAAGAGGCCACAGAGTACTCAACCTTGAATAGGACATCTATTTCAAACTACTGCTTCCCAAGGGTCAGAGATCAGAGAAGGTGGAAGACTGTAAAATAAAAGCCAGAGGGAATATCCATTCCACAAGGAACAGTCTTCCAAGACTATTACTCATATGAATTCTCAGCAATGGTGACAGCATGCACACATCTCATGCAAGCTCAACTCAGACAAGATCCTAGCCTAGACAAGGGGAAGTGGGTAAGAAATCCCAACCCAACCTAAGGAACTTTTGGCAATTGAGGCTGCTAAGAGGAAGAAAGACAGCGCCTTATAGGGATGGGACTCTTCGTGGACAGACCCACACTGAAGCACATTGGGGGACCCAAAGCAGACTCTATAGGCCATATTATTATATATATAAATATAATATTTATAATATTTATATATAAATATATTTATAATATTTATATATAAATATATTTATATATTTATAATTTATACATATAAATATATATATATATATATATATATAATTAGATGCACTTTAAATTTGGCGGGGCTGGGTGTGTTAGCACACACCTTTAATCCTAGCACTTGGGAGGCAGAGGCAGGTGGATCTTTGTGAGTTCAAAGCCAGCCTGGTCTACAGAGCAAGTTCCAGGACAGCTGGGGCTACAGGGAAACCCTGTTTCAAAAAGACCAAAAAAAAAAATTGGCAGGGGGCAGTGGAGGGAAGGTACAGATAGGAGAGGAAATCTAAATACCATTAAACTATAATGTATAAAAATCATAAAAATTTGGGCATGGTGGCCCACTCCTTTAATCCTAGCACTTGGGAGACAGAGGCAGGCAGATCTTTGTGAGTTCAAGGCCAGCCTGGTCTACAGAGTGAGTTCCAGGACAGCTGGGGCTACAGGGAGACCCTGTCTCGAAAAGATAAAAAAAAAAAAATCACAAAAATTCAATTAAAAATATTAGGGCCCACAGATAAACCACCACATTAATAGAAGACCAATACTTATGCAATTCAACGTCCAGCTTCTGCAACATCTACATAGTCCTCACCTCTGGAGCCCCTGGCCACTTTTGTTAGTTTCCATCGACAAGATCTCCTTCCTCCTCAGCAGCTGTCACAGTGGGCTAGAAAAAGCCACTACAGCTCCATCCCAGACCCTTGATCCCCACTGAATCAACTTTCTCAATTCTGGTGAACAGAGTCCTAGCTTGCCTGGCGACGTGGGCATCATACACCATCTCTCTCACTTTTACCTCATGACTTCCCACAGGTTCCAAGTTTTTGGATCCCAGGAAGATGTCTTTAAAAGAGGTCTTAGTTGTGTTCTCTTTACCTTTAAGTCCCCCAGCTATAAGCAGCAGCCCCTTGACCTGACCTCATCCTACCTTTTTTCCATTTTCCTTTTCAAATCAGAAGCTAATCCAGATATGCTAGCCTCATGTCCCATTTCTGTTATAATTATTTCCTCCTTTGTACAAGCAAGTTTCACCTGGGCAGCCATGTGGCCTTAGCTTCCTGCCTCATTATGCAAACCGGGGACTGTGTGATTGCTATCACAGCAATTAGCCCCAGGATTCCAGAACACCTGGTGGAGGATACCCAGATCCAGATTTCCCCTGCAGATGCTCCACCCCCAGATGCTTAGAGTCCGTGGGCTGTCTCATCACCCACGGTGGCAGCCATGCCACTGCTCTTCCAAAACTTGCTGGTTATGATGAGACTGAGCAGATGTAAATATTAGGGGCACTCTTTACTACAGAATATAGACAAATGTCTACCTCTTCCTTATAAGGCTGCAACTACAAACCCAACATACGGTTCCATCAAGTCCAACTTGGGGAACCAATGAGTTTATTGGGCTTACTTACAGAGCAAGGGTGAAGGCTTAGTTACAGAAGTATGGAGGAGCTCAAGCAGTCACATCACCAAAAAGCTTTATGCCAGCATGGAGAAAACTTCTCCAGAGCTGCATAGTTGGAGCCGCCTCTTCTGTTAACCTACCCAGTCCATACCTTAAGGTATGGGGGATCTTAAGGAATTATAGTTGTGGTAGTACATGCCTTTAATTCTAGCAATGGGGAGGCAGGGACAGGCAGATCTCTGCGAGATCTAGGCCATCCTGATGTACATGGCAAATTCCAGACCAGCCAGGGTTACAGAGTTAGACCCTGCCTCATAAAAGGAGGGAGGGAGGGAGGGGAGGGAGGGAGGGGAAGGAGGGAGGTCAACTTTAGACATATAATAGTCTACATATTTAATATTATTATTTTTTCAGCCAGGCGTGGAGGCAAGCGCCTTTAATCCCAGCACTCAGGAGGTAGAGGTAGGCGGATCTCTGTGAGTTCAAGACCAGCCTGGTCTGCAGAGTGAGCTCCAGGACAGCTGGTACTAAAAGGGAGACCCTGCCTCAAAATAAATAAATAAATAAATAAATAAATAAATAAATAAATACATACTATTTTTTTTTTCCAATGTTTTAGTTAGGATGGGATAGTAAATGTGTCCTAATTGGTGTCCTTATTTGAAAAACAGAAATTTTAGGGAAGACACACAAGAGACTATGTGAAGATGAAAGTAGTGTTTCCACAAGGCAAGTAATGTTAAAGATTACCAGCAACTACCTGAAGCTAGGAAACAGATGTTGCCCTCAAAGTCCTCAGGAGGAACCAACCTGCTGACCCCTGGAGCAGATTTATAGCTCCAAAACCCAGAGACAAGAAATTTTTGTTTGTTTGTTTGTTTGTTTGTTTGAGACAGGGTCTCCCTTTAGTCCCAGCTGGCCTGGAGCTTGCTATGTAGACCAGGCTGGCCTTAAACTCACAAGAGTTCTGCCTGCCTCTGCCTCCCCAGTGCTGGGATTAAAGGCATGCACCACCACTCTGGCAAGAAATTTTGAAATTTCTATTCTTTAAGCCACTTAATTCATAGGATTTTTTTTTTTTTTTTTTTTTTTTTTTTTTGTCTTTTGAGAACAGGTCTCCCTGTAGCCCCAGGTGTCCTGGAACTCACTCTGTAGACCAGGCTGGCCTTGAACTCAAGGATTTTTTGTTTTTAACAGAAATCCTAGCAAGCTATCTTTCAAACAAATTTGTGTCTAAACACATTTAGTAAATACAAAATATTGCCTTAAAGGGAGAATAAAAAAAAGTAAATCTTTGTAAACTACAAAAATCAAGTTCCTTTTAAAGAGGTTTCGATGTTGGGGCTGGAGAGATGGCCTAGTGGTTAAGAGCACCAACCACTCTTGCAGAGGATCTGGGATCGAGCCCCAGCACCCACATGGCGACTAAGAACCATCTTTAACTCCAGTTCCAGGGGAATCTGATGCCCTCTTCTGACCTCCGCGGCATTGCACAACACAGGTGCACAGACCTACATGCAGACAGTACATTCATACACATACAAAAATAAATTTAAAAAAATTTTAAAAATTATAAAAAAATAAGAGAATGAGCTGAATTCATTTTTAAAAAAAGAGATTTCAATGTAGTATAATGTTCTTAATATGCATCAATATGAAATGCTAATTTTATTTAAATTTTAACTTAATTTCCATAAAATGCATTTAGTTATTTTTGTAGTACTGAAGATCGGACGGGAGGGCAGCCTCATCACACCTGGCAGGCATTCTACCATTATGTTATATCCCCAGGCCAATTTTTAGTATTTAATAAAATGTGATACTACCTGAAAAACTTCCTCTTCTAAGATGGAAGAACATCATGTTCTCTTAAAGCAGTGTGATAGGAAATTTTTTCCCCTAGACCTACTATCATGATATGAAAGTTATTTAGCTATTAACAAGCTGATAAACCCATGTGATAAACTGTCTTCTGATTCTCTGTAAAAACACTGCACTGAAAATTGTGAATTTTATTGCTCATCTTTAGTATTACCAAATGTTACTGATTATGAATTACCATTTAAACTGCATAGCATAATAGTAGGAGCAAGTGAGATGGCTCAGTAAAGCTATCTGCCACCAAGCCTGACAACCTGAGTTCAATCCCCAAGACTCACATAGTGGAAGGAGAATGCCAACAATCATAGGTTGTCCCAAGTGCCACATGTATACATTCCAAAGACAGACAGACAGAAAGACACACACACACACACACACACACACACACACACAATGAACAAATAAAATGTGACTACATTTAAAAAAAAAATAAAACAAAAGGGAGAAGGATCAGCAGCTGCCAGCCATCAGGTGGGGTGCTGGGAACCGAACTCAGCAGGAGCAGCCAGTACTCTTGACCCGAGCCATCTTTCCAGCCCCAAGACTTATTTTTATAGAATGATGTTGAACATAGAAAAGACCAAGACAAAGTGGGTTTTGGTAAGAAACAAGCACAAAGATATTCCAATCACATAAAAAATTACTGATCAATCAAAGAAACTGAAAATCTTGTCTACTTAACACAGGAAGCCAGAATATGAAAAGATCTAAGTAAAAAAAAAAAAAAAGGATTTATTGAGGCTGGGTCTCATATAAGCTAAAGATGATCTTGAACTTCTGATCTTCCACCCCCCAAGTACTGGGATTACAGGCCTATCTGAAGGATTAACGACATGAGAGAATAAACCTCAAGGGTACAGAAGAATGTGTCACTTAAGAACAGCATATTAAGTCACCAAAAAGCAGAAGAGCAAATCACCCAAGGGCAGACGAACTAGTCACACACCACTAATGTTTTCCCTATGCAATGACATGTACTGACAAATGACTAGGACCATAACAGTTTCAGTTATTCAGCTCATCTGTAGATTCATCTCTATAGATCAAAATGGCTATTATATACCTAACTTTCCATGAAATATGTGACTTGGAATTTTCAGGGGATATGAATCCCTTGAACAAGATATTTCACAAAGTGATTTATTCAATGGAAGGCCATAATGACTAAATGACAGTGTGAATATATAAGCTAAAGTGCAGTCATGGAACAAGCAGTACACATGCCAAATATACACAATTTAGGAAGAGGAAAATGTTAAATATGTTATTAATACCATATATTCATGATTAAAGTATGGTATACGAGTTAAGGCTATCGTGCTTTGAACATATGTAATACATTGAAGAGTATTAACTTATAGGATTAAAAAAATCTATTATGGGGTATCCTTCCCATACATACACAATTCTCAGATGATTCAATTCGGTTATTAAGTATAGCAAGATTTAATTGTGTCCAATGGATAACAAACCAGCAATCTTTATAACCTTATTGAATACTACTTATTGAGCATTTTTGATAAAAAGAATTGGCAGCTGAATTTGAAAAGCCCACTTTTCAAATTAGAAGTCATAAAACCTGGTGAAACTATCATTTTTGTTCAAACTTAATAGAGCTAAAAATCAAAGAGTATTGTCTTTTTCTCTCTGAAAATGGACCTTACAGGACAGAGAAATAAGTTAATTTAATAGAAGTAACAAAAATTAACCATAAATGGCACAGATTAATATGAGATCTTAGAACCTAAGGATACTCTGAAAATTCTGGAAGAATACTGTAAATTGAACAGAGGCGCTTAGTATACCTCTCAGAATCTTAAGGGTGAAATCCAAAATGCCACTCCCACACAGGTAGGTAAAGAACTGGATCCTCCCAATTCCGTAGCTAAGTCATTTACTTGGGGGAGGAGAATCATTCTGCCAAAAATGAGGAGGGGGCTTTGTCAGACCCACCAGATGGAGTTGCAGAAAATCAAAGAGGCTGTACCTTATAGGCCCTGGATCTCAGAAACGCAGCCGTGGCTGGTCGGTGTAAGAAAGCAACTTAGCAGAAGGGGTGGTGGCAAAGGTAAGACCTGGACCTCCCGGTGAGAAGCTACGTGGCATTAAGCAAATAGAGGCTTGTCTCCCTCACCCTCTGCTTCCGCCCCAACCATTTTCCCCTTTGGTTACCAGTTGCTCCAGATGCCATAGAGCAGTTCCACAAAAGCGAAAGAGAGGTTCAGGCACAGGAAGAAAAACAGGTTCCGGGACGTCTTGTCCGACAGGATGGACCTGGGCAGAAAGGTGAGAAGAGGCAGTAGTCAAGGGGATGTCGGGACCCCGAAGTCGGGGTCCCTCTCAAGACCCGCCCAGTCCATAGGCTCCCTCTTCCACAGCTGGGGGGGGGTGACGTTCCCATCCCGGACTCAGCCAGATCCTGAGGTCTCGGCTTGTGTCCAGCCGGACACTCCTTCCCAGCAAACAGAGACCCCGCACCTAAACCAGCCCGAGATCTTGCCGAACAGATTGAACTTGGGTGGTTTGTATTCATCATCCTTGATGGACAGAGGTAACATCTTCTCCGCCCGGCGAAGGGCCGGGCCTCCTTTCCTCTAGAAGTGACTCGGTGGGGTGGCGGCAGTGGCAGCGGCGACGCCCCGGACACAGACCCCCAAGCGCTTGACCCCGGCCGCGCACCGCCACCAGACACAGACAGAGACACGGATGCACACCCGGGAGCTCGAGGACTTCCGGCCCGGGCCACGCAACGCGTCCTGGGACAGGAAAGCAGGAGGGCGGGGCTTGCGGTGAGGGGCGGGGCTTAGTTCTGGAAGAGGCGGGGCTGTGGAGGGCTGCGGAAAGCTAGGGCTGCCAGCTGGGCTTCTCCGGCTGAGCTTGGGTCCTGTCACCTGGACTGGGGAAGGAGTTCTGAACTGGAGACCTGTACACGGTTCCCGCTGAAAGGTTGAGGGCCCGTTGTCACCCACCCCGGGTCGCCCACTACCAACGTTCCCGGATGCAGGGCAGCCCTTGCCTGCCCCTTCTTCATTAACCCCCTAAGGACCTAACATTTCTCCAGGGGTCTTAGGCTGCAGCGCTTAAGGAACCAGGCAGCCACGTGCTGCTCCGCCCCTGCGCAGGATGTGCAAGGATGGCGACGCGGGTCAATGCTGAGGGTGTCCACCCCATCAGAGGAAAGTGTCACGCGGGACGCGATCGTTGAGTGCCTGACAAAGGAGACACCTAAAGGTATTTAAAAGAAGTCCTTTAAGAAGACGGCCAGCGAGACTCCACGCAGTGCCTTCCCGGCAGGCAGTCTCCAGCGCCTGAGCCTCTCTGGCCTTCAAGTCACCCCGGGGCAGCCTTGTCTTCTGGTCCTTTTCTGGGAGGTGCGGGCAAGAGCCGATCGGGTGGGACACCCGGCAAGGCCGCTGGCAACGAGCCACCCAGGAGAGACACACACTCCTTTGGGCACCTTTGAGGAGAGATGGTTTACACAAGGTCAGCTGGCCCGTCACGTGGATGATTAAAAGTTATTACCTAGGAGAAGCGGGAGGGAAAAGCTGGACTGGTCTTCGGAGGTGGGCTGGAAACTACAAAACCCGGCTTCTCGGGAAAGCCTTTTTAGCCAACAGGAAGTGGAGCGTCACGAGGGTGGGAGGTAGGGGTGGCCACCCGGGGACTGTCCCCGGCTCGGCGCTCACTTTGCGGGCGGCAGGTTTCTCAGATTATCTGTCGGGGAGCAAAACTGGGTAGAAGCTCGCTTCGGGGGGTTTAGGAAAGAGAAAAAAAACGAGCGTACGAGGCTCCCCTTCCATTTTATGCTAACGAAGCTGCAAGCAAAATCCGCTGGCCCCACTGCAATCTTCTGCACTCGGAGAGGCAGTGGTAAAGTGCTCTTTCATTGATTGTTTTTTAATGGCATTAAGGATCTGTGTGTGTTTTACCTTCGTTCTTAGAATTTTGGGTATAAGAAGGATTTATTGGGTAATTTGATTTTTGAAAATAGATTCTGTAATGTTTTAAAAATATTTATCTTTTTAAAACTGCTGATAAAAGTGGCTAAATTCCACAAATTAAGTTCCCAGAAGAACATTTTTTTTGTTTTGCCTTTCTTCGGTTTTCATTTCATTAAGCAAATATTTTCAGTTAGTTGCGTTTACTAGGTTAAAGGAAGCTTTTATTTTTGCAGTAGTCTTTGAATTTTCCCAGACTGCATTGCCGACGGGAGGCTTTAATTGAGTGCCAATTAGGTAGTTTAGGGTAAATGTTTTCATTGCAGTTGATTTTTTTCTCTAAAATTGCTTTATTTCAATATGATGATAGAGGTTACATAGAAATAACCAAATTTCAGCAGCACATTTCCAATCTGTTCATCAAGGTCAGCTGTAGTTTGACCCCATTCTACTCTTGAAAATAAATGACGTCTCATGTACTGCTGTAAATCTGAAATTACTTAGCTGGTTTAGGGAGGAACCCACATTGGCTGTTATTGAATAGTTTTGAAATACATTAGAGAAATTGATGTTTAAATCCAGTTATATCAGTTCCCAGGGATATAAGATGGATCTCCTGAGGGCCTTCTCCATTCAGAAAGTAGCAGTGTTATTTCATATCTTTAAGCCCTGGACAACATAGTGGCCAAATTCAATGCAAAGCCATGTTTGTTTTCGATATAAAATCTAGAAGGACACAACTGAAATCAGAAAAAAGGTCTAGGGACGGAAAATCTTCCACTGTGTTCACTTCTTTTTCCCATCTTGAAATAGTATTTGTTCCATACATTTTAACCTTATGTTAAACGTATGGTCAGGTCAAAGTTTGAGTCTTTCATTTAGTCTGAGTATTAATGCCTGGGACTATAAATCCAGACAAATCAAAATTCTTTTCTTGGAAGAATTTTATGGAGAGAAGTTGATGTAAAGAGGGAGATGGAGGTAAAGACAGATCAGTCCAGCATTTTAGAACTGTGTAATATTTAAGTTGTACACAAGAGATGAACTTGAAGCAATGACCGGGAACTTCTATCACTCAGTGAGTCTCTAGATGCTAACCCACTCACTTTACTTCTGCAATAATTTTGGCATAAAAGAACATGATTTTGAAAATTTTTTTTAAAATGATTTCTCAACTCTCATTTTGGGTCAATATTTTGCCATTTTCCAGGCAGATAAGGTATCTCGGAAGCCTCTAGTTAGAATTCTTTGTTTCTTCAGTGTTACAAGATTACATGGATTTGTAAGATTACAAAATAGTTACAGTCATGAGCTTTCTTAAATTAATAAATATATTTTAATTGCAAATGTTTCCATCCTTGTTTATGTCATCAGTTAGTCACACTTGATTAACTGCATACTGTATGGGGGGAAGGATCTAGGTTGTTTAGACATGTGGTTGAAGACTGAGGAATGAAAGCAGAGGGAATTAAGGGATGGAAGTGCCTCTCCACTCTTGTTCCAGGTCCTTTCCAGCAACAGTCAGCAAGAATGAGAAGGATGCCATCTGTCATCCTCTGGAATCCACATTGGCATTTATCTGCAACCCTATTTTAGACCCCTGGTTGATTCGATGCTTCAGATTGAGTAGCCTGTGAACTGCAGATGAAAACCTAGTGGCTACAAGTACAGATGCATACAAGTCTAGAAATTGGATATTAATTCAAATTACATACAGGGTTTGGAGGCTGACTCCACTACCTGTATGCTCGGGTTTCAGCTGTCAGCATTAGAGAGTTGGGATAGTGTCCATTTATTGTGCTTCTGGATCCTCATATGAAAAGTGTAGCAATGTTGGCATCCACCCAAGAGGAAACTGTCACCTACCTCATTACTTAAATGTAATTTTTAGAACACAGAATAGCAAATTTCAGATTAAAAGTAACTCAAAACTTTTGGACAATGACATCAAGAACATTTTTTTTTTTAACATACTGCTGCTTGACAAAAACATCACAGAAAATTCTTTGGTTTCCCTTAATAGTGTCAAGATACTAGTCCTACCAAGTGCTGAAGCCGTAAGGAATGCTTTTATGAAAAATTAATAGCACAATGAGGTAAGTGACAGATTTTCTTTTTGATTTAAAAAAATTTAAATAAAAAAATTTATCATCTTAACGACTTTTGCAGTTCAGTAGTGTCAAGTATTTTTACATGCCTGTGTAATAATTAATCTCCAGAACTTTTTCACCTTGTAAAATTGAAACTTTATACACACTTAGAAACAACTCTCTGTATCCTCTTACCCCTAGACTTTGGCAAGTACAAGTCTGTGTTCTATTTCTGTAGGTCCCTGAATAGCTCATGCAAGCTCATGCAAACAATCACACATAGTTTGTCTTGTTCCTGTGATAAAACCACAGTCAAAAGCAGGTAGGAAAGGGTTTATTTCAGCTTTCAACTTCCAGGTCACAATCTACTACTGAGACAGGAACTCAAGGCAGGAACTGAAGCAGGGTCCATGGAAGAATACTGCTTACTAGCTGATTTCCTAACCTGCTCAGACACCCCTCCTACACTGCCCAGGCCCACCTGCTTGGGAGTGGTACCACCCATGGGTCCTCGTATATCAATTAACAATTAATGCCTCACAGGCCAAATCTGATGGAAGAAATTCATCAAGTGAAGGTCCCTCTTCTCGGGTGACTCTAGTTTGTGTCAAATTGACAAAAAATAACCAGCACACAGTTTAAGTTCCTTTGATGTGTAATGGAATTCCATTGTATTAAAACTTCCACAAATGGGTTGATTCATCAGTGGACACTTACTTGGCTAACTTTTCCTTTTGGTTATTATAAATAATGCTGTTGTAAGCATTAGTGACATATCACTGTTGTATTGGAAATTGTTTTTGTTTGTATTTTTGTTTTGTTATTTTTTAATTTTTTGGGGGGGGTCTTTTTGAGACAGGGTCTCCCTTTAGTCCCAGCTGGCCTGGAACTCACTCTGTAGACCAGGCTGGCCTTGAACTCACAAAGATCCACCTGCCTCTGCCTCCCAAGTACTAGGATTAGAGGCATGTGCCACCACACCGGGCCTCTTTTTTTTTAATTTTTATAATTCTGGCTGACCTAGAACTTGCTATGTAGACCAGGCTAGCCTGCAGCTCACAGAGATTCACCTACCTATGCCTCCCAGGTGCTTAAAGACATGTGCCACCACACAAGCTTAGTCCAAATTTTCTACATAGGTGGTATATTTTATTTTTAAGACAGGGTTTCCCTGTAGTGCTAGCTAGCCTAGAACTTGCTATGTAGGCAAAGCTAGCCTTCATCTCACAAAGATCTGCCTGAGCACTGGGATTAAAGGTATGGATCACCATGCCTGGTGGTTCTGTTTTCTTGAAAATAAAAGTTCTGCCAAGCATGGAAGCAATCGGAGCTCTGGGGAGGCTGAACCATGAGAATTGTGAATTCGAGCCCAGCCTAGGCCACAGAGTGAAGCCCTGTCTTTAAAAAAAAAGGGGGGGGGGACAGTTTTGACTGGAGCCAGGGAATAAATAAATGGATCCACTGAAATCACAGTCCAGATTATAGGAAGAAATCAAATCTTGTACTTTAAAAAAAAGTGTATGAATGTTTCACCTGGATGTATATAAGTATACCTGTGTATGCAAACCCATGAAAGCCAGAAGAGGGCATCTAATCCCCTGGAACTGGATTTATGGACCATTGTTAGCTTCCAGGTGTGTGCTGGGTGCCAAACCTCAGTCCTCTGGAAGAGCAGTCAGTGCTCTTAACTGCTAAGCCATCTCTCCAGAGCTAACTTGTACTTTTTTTATTTTAAAAAAGACAAAGGTGCTGCTAAGGACTGAGCCTATGGCTTCACATTTGCTGAGCATGTACTCTGCCCGGAGCTATACCCCCAGCCCCAATAGCTGTACATTGGATACATTCTTGTAGACTACCGTACAGCTGAAAATAGAGCTCATGCCTTGATGGAAGATAATACAGGTGGCTCAAGTGTGAGAGTCAGGAGTTTGGTTCTGACTCAGCATTCTTTCTTTCTGTGGTTCGGGAAATTCCTTTTCCTGTTCTGTCCCAGATCACCCCATCTGCAAAATGGAGTGTGTCTGTTTTATTTCCCATCTTTTCAAAGCCTCGGAACACTGTCAGTTGGAGCTGTTATGTAGCCCGAAGGGAAGAGAGCGCTGACAGCTTCCATTGCAAGGGACAGAGAGAGGTGTGTCTGCCTCCCCGTCCAACAGTGCTGGGCACATAGTGAGCACCTCCAAATAGTTATTGGCAGATAAAGCACCATAGATATTTTGACCCTCCCCAGTTAAAGTGAGAAAGCTCACATGAGTTGGAATTGTTTCAGCCTTAGGTTTGATATCTGAAAATATAAGCTGTAATTCATATGTATGAAATCTATTTATTTCTCTTTGAGAAGTGACACTTTGGAAGATACTGAAAACCAGTTTTTGCTAAAAGGGAATAAGGCAGTCCAAGGACTTTTTGCCTAACAATTTCACCCCCCCCACACACACACACAATTTTCCTATTACTTAAATAGATAGAAGTTAAAATGAAAAGCTCCAGTTTTCCTGAAATGGCAAAAATAATATATATTTATAGATGCACTTGAATTCTTTTTGATCCTGTTTTTGATCTAATTTTGCGTTATACTCTACTAAGCTAAAGATGTTTCTCTATCTCTTGATTTCTTAGTATTCATTTATTCCTTAGATCCTTATGCAAGTCTTCAATGTTTCTCTTGGGAATAGGACCACTCTTGCTCCTCCCCTAGTATGTGTCCATCAGATTGGTCATTTCCTATTGTGCTGGATAGCTTTAGTGTCAGCTTGACATCTGGTTGAGGGAGCCTCAATTGGGGAATTGTCTCCATTGGACTGGCCTGTGGCCATGTCTGTGGGGTATTTTATTTATTGTTCAGTGTTATAGGAGAGCCCAGCCCACTGTGGGCAGTGACACCCTGGACAAGTTTCTCTGAGCATGGGCCAGGGAAGCAAGCCAGTACACAGTTTCCTTCATGGCCTGTGCTTCAGCTCCTGGTGCCAGGTTCTTGCCCTGAGGTCCTACCTTAGGCCCCTTCAATGATGAACTGTGACCTGGGAGATGTAAGCCAAATACACCCTTTCCTCCCCAAGTTGGTATTCGTCTGAGTATTTTGTCACAGCAATTGAAGGCAAATTAGAATACCTATCATCATCATCTATAATCAACTGATAATTTTAGGGAACGTGTACAAATCCAGGAAGAACCTTCCTCTCCCATTCCTGCACACCTTGAAACTCAACAGGACCTCAGTTGTGTGCCTTGGTGATAAAGGGCTAGATTGAAGGAGGCAGGCTGTGCTTCAAAACCACTTCAGACATATTTATGTGTTTTCCCCTAAATCAAGGAGAATAAAGTAAACTGTAGTTAATTGACAGTAGCTCCATGAAGCTGTGTTGAAAATTAATATGATGCTTTGAGCAGAAAGGTGGATTACAGGAGTAGGATCAGGAAGGGAAACAGCGGTAGGTGCCTAGTGACTGATGCCCTGTTTGAAATGCTGCCTGTGTTGTTTATTCTAGCCTTACTTATCCATAAAAAAACGGCTCACTCAGCCTGGCTGCCAGCAGGAGAGGACTTGCATGTAGTGTAATCACTGCAGAGATGATTTTCTCACAGCTTGTCTTGTTGAATGACCTGTTGACTAGACACATCCATCTAGTCAAATATGATGCTCTCTATATGGAAAGTATATATGTATGTATGTATGTGTATGTATATATGTATGTATGTATCTATGTATGTATGTATGTTTTAGTGACTGTTTAAGAAGTGTAGCTTCAAAAATGTAGTGAAGGCAGGATTGACTAGTCCTTCTAAATGACAGGGTTTTAAATTGCTATATGAAGGATGGCGTGTGTCTGTATATAGCTAGTTACCTGTCAATGGAAAAGATGGATCACTTTTAAGGGTCCATAACAACTGATAAACTTTGTGGCAATCCATTCATGTAGTTGTATGATTCACTGGTCATAAATATGCCAAGATCACAAGGGACATCTGTGACATGACATTAACTTTTATTTGTATGTATTTAATTCTTTTTGTAGTATATTATTAACGTAAAACAACTTAAAGCATTTTGACATAGTTAAGTTAAATTTGTGAAACAAGTAACAGAAATTAAGAATTTTGTAAGGGTAGATGGGGTCTCTAGGGAAAATCAATGAGAGGGAATTGTTTAGGAAGGAGAGTGCAGAACTGGCAGAGGGTAGGAAAAGCTATGCTTGACAGTTCTAAATGGATTCTGAATATGGCTAAAATCCTTAAAACTCTTGAAGCTAGACAGATGCGTAAGCAGTTAAGAGCACTGGCTTCTCTTGCACAGAACCCAGGTTTGGTTTTCAGTACCCACATGGCAGCTTGCAACCACCTGTAACTCTAGTTCCAGGGGATTTGACCCTCTGTTCTGGCCTCCTCAGGCACCAGGCCCCATACAGTGCATTTCACATATGTGCAGGCAAGCACAAACAAAATAATTTTTTTAAATATTAAAAAAGAACTTTTCCTAAAATACCAATAGCAATAAATTCCCATTTATACTGCTTAAAATTTTAATATGGGGAAATAATAAACTGACTTTACTTTTTGTGCCAATCATCCTAAAGTCAATAGTTTTGTCACCTTTAGAGCCTAAAGTAGATTTTCATCAACATATTAGTTACTTTTCTCCTTCCTGTAACAGAATAGCTGACAGAAACAACTTAAGGGAGGAAGGATTTATTTTGGTCATGGTTTGAAAGGGTGCAGTCTGCCATGGCCAGGGAGGCTTAGCAGATGTTGTCTCTGTGTTGGTAGGAATGTGTGGCAGATACTTGTTACATGGTACTTACTAGGAAACAGTTCTGCCTGACCCAGGTAAGGCTGTCACCATAAGGCCTGTCCTCCGATTCTTACTTTCTCTAGCTAAGTTCTACCTCTTAAAGGTTCCACAACCTCCCCAAACAGCATCGGCAGCTGTAGACCCAGTGTTCAATCCCATGAGCCTGTGGGAGGCAGTTCACATTCAAGCTATAACAGTTAAATAGGTACAGGTTTTGTCTGTTCAGATTTTATATGCTGCCTACCTGAGTAAGTCAGATACTTTCTGATTCCTGTTACCTGCTAAACCTACTCCTTAGAGGAAATTCCTTGGAAGAAATTCACAAAGATTATATTGTCTGACAAAGGATGATTTTTTTTACTTACAAGACTAATAGGTTCATTCACCAAGAGCTTCCTTAGAAACAGGAATATTCACAGTTACTTCAGTGCAGAATAACTCCAGAAAGATACGGGGGGAAAAAAAAAAAAAAACAGATTTTGAAACCTCTTGATTTGTTAAGCAGCTTGGCCACATCTTGCATGCGTATAGGGAGAAAGCCCAGGTCTTAATTGGCCTCTGTGTTCTACTTTGGGATGATTTTATCTCCTTTCACATGAAGATTCTTTCCTCAGCATCTGTATTCTATAACCATCAGTTTTTATGCAAGTACATATTCTGGTAGTAAACTTGGAAAGGCAGCCTGTGTGATTTGTGCTCCAGGTCACATGTGTGACTCCTCTCATCTCCAGATGGGTGATGCTCATCCAAGTTTTGGGGTTTTTGGTTTGGTTTGGTTTGGTTTGGTTTTTGTTGTTTTTTGAGACATAGTCTCCCTGTAACCCCGGCTGGCCTAGAACTATCCATGTAGATCAAGTTGGCCTTGATCTCACAGAGATCTGCTTGCCTTTGACTCCCAAGTGCTGGGATTAAAGGTATACACAACTGTGCCCAGCCAGCTCTTTTATGTAGGGAAAAATTCATTGGAAAAAATCTTAATTGGACCTAATTTGCACTTGCATTTATTCTGTTAACATTTTTAGTATCCATGGTGAAAATTCAGACAATTTAAACAGATTCCCTCAGTCCATTCAACCATTGAGAATATGAGCACTGCCAGGCATGGTGGCAGTGCATGCCTTTAATCCCAGCACTCAGGAGGCAGAGGCAGGCAGATCTTTGTGAGTTCAAAGCCAGCCTGGTCTACATAGTGAGTTCCTGGATAGCTGGGGCTACAGGGAGACCCTGTTGTCTCAAAAAGACCAAAAAAAAAAAAGAATATAAGCACTGACTCCCAACATGGTTCAGATCCTGTTCTGGTTTGGCAAGGACCTCCTCACAGTGACCCACACAATGAGGCATTGGGACAGTGAGCTGGCTCAGCAAGTAAGGCATCTGCTGCCAAGACTGACAACTCAAGTATAATCCCCGGCCCCACTCGGTGGAAGGAGAGAACTGATTCTAACAAGTTATCCATTCACCTCCATGTTTATGACATGGTAGTCACTAAACACACATCATCATCATCATCACTGCCACCACACCACCACACTAAATAAATAAATGTAATAAATAAGATAAATCCACACAGAAAAAGGAGCTGGAGGCACAGTTGTAATACCTGGAAACAAGGCCCTTCTCTGGGCCAGGAGTTCACAGGAGCACTGAGGACAGAGAGAAGTAAAGGAAATGTTCACAGGGCAGGTGATAATTTAAAGAGACTTGAGGAGGAGGAGGAGGAGGAGGAGGAGGAGGAGGAGGAGGAGGAGTTGTTGGATAGGCAGAAGGAAGTGTTTGGTAGGTAAGTTGCCAAGCCGGGAGTTGCTGTATGAAAGTTCCAGCTCCCTTTGCCTCCATTTGAACAGTGTTTGGTTTTTTTGCATGTTGCAGACCTAGCCAGAAACCACTTGCTGTTGACAGCTGTGTCTTTCAGCCCTCATTTGCATGTCTGTAGAGGGAAAGCCCAGGTTCCCAATCCACCTCTGCATCGCACCTTGGGAATGATTTTAAAACCTGCCAGATGAAGGCCCTTTTCTGAGCGTCTGTATTCTATAATCATGAGCTTTTATGCAAGTACATATCCTGGAGAATGAGCCCAAGGAGAAACAATCTGTGCAGTACCAGGCAGATCTCTCAGCAAAATGGCAGAACAGTAATCATTCTTCTACCATCTGTGGCATCAAGATGAAAGCGACAGCCTCTCAGCCCGCGATGCCAAGGTGCTTACTGGGTTTCTACCTGATGAGCCAGAGGACAATTTTTGTTCCTGCTCGGCTCTGGCAGATTTGTTTACAGCTTCTCTCTGCATAATTATTGTTCTTCTAGTCAAGAAACTAGCCCTGAGAAAATAATTCAACAGCACTGCTTCCAACTTTGATGGACTAAGTCACTGAATAGCTAGCTGGTCCTGGAAAATTAAGATTTCCCTTTCTATTGAAATACATACATGTGAAAATGTGTAACTGTCACTTCATAGAATGTGTAGTATTTATTTTCTTACACTATCTTATGTCCATGCTTAAGAAGATTTCCAGTTTCCGATAATGATCTTCCAGCAACTATACTTCACTTAGCTATTTAAATATTTTTCACATAACTCACAGCTGCTCCACTTCTAGGGCATTGCCCAAGAGAAACACTAACAAATGTCTACATAAAACTTACACACAAATGTTCATCACAGCAGTATTTATAATAGCCAAAATATGGAAACAACCTAAGTGCCCAGCAGCCGAAGAACAGATTAAACAAAATATGAAATATCTGTAGAGCAAAATTTATCTGGCAGTGGAAAAAGAAGAGGGGTGCTGAGAAGAGGGCTCCATGGATTGAGCCCTTGCTATATAAGCGTGAGGGCTGGATTTCAGATCTTCAGCACCCACATAAAAGCCAGATGGGCATGGCTGCCCCTCCCCGCACTTGGGAGGTGATAGGCTCCCTGGGAGAGCTAGACTAGGCAAATCTGTGCGCTCCAAGTTCAGTGAGGACCCTGCCTTAGTAAATAAAGTGGAGAGTGATTGAGAAAAACACCTGATGTCAACCTCTGGCCTCTGGCTCCACCTACAGGGAAGCATGTATAAATGTAATACACACACACACACACACACACACACACACACACACATACACAAATGAGGTACCCGTATCTACTACAAATATATGAATTTTGAAACATGTATGATTCTATTCATAGGAAATGTCTAGAATAGGCAAATTCATTGAAACCGAAAATAAATTAGTGGTTGGGGAGGAATTTAGGGTTAAGGTGAATAGAAATTAGAAGTGGCCACTGATAGATCTGGATTTCCATGGGACACTGAAAGGGTTTTAAATTAAATTGTGATTCTGGTAATGGCACATGCCTGTATTTCTAACACTCAGGAGGCTAAGGTAGGAGAATTGGGAGTTTGATGCCAGCCTGGGTTAAATAATGTGTTCCAGACCAGCCTAGACTATGTGGTGAAACCCTGTCTAAAAAAAAAGAATTGTCATGATGTTTCCAGAATGTTGAAGGCATTATAAGAATACACTGGATTGTATTCTTTAAATGGGTGAATTTTATAGACTATGATATCTCACTGAAGATATAAAAGTTTTCCTATATACTAAGAAGTAATCATTATTGTTCTTGCCAAGTACCTAGTGACAGCTATGCTATCGTGGACAGTCATGGACTGTGTCACCCAGAAATTTTGCCATGTCTCTTCTGCTGCTGAATTGCCAAATGCAGCCATATGTGCATAAGAACCGTCTTGTCCCTAGACCCTGAGTTTGAGCTATAAAAAGAAGTTGGTTTAGAAAGACTCTGAAAGTCCACCCAGCTGTGAGTTTACGTGTTTGTGCAGGGAGGCATATAAACATTGCGGCATTTTTAAGAGAGGTGGCTTTCTTTCTTATTGTTCAAGCATAACAGATTGCAGTTGAGTTTTCAGAGGCTGCCCTGGGCATTACAGGATGCTGTAACATTACACACAGTGATGTTACATGTCACTGACATCTGCTCTCTAGATAGCAGTAGAATATCCCCCTCCACTGTGACAACCCAGAATGTCTTCAAGTGTCTACCCTGGTGGGCACAATCATTCCTGGTTGAAAACTTCTGGTATAGAAGATTCTGGAATAACAGACTATCAAAATAACTAAAAGGATGTCATCTTTTCCTATGACAAACTAGTATATTAACATAGGTCCAAATGAAAAGAAAAAAAAGGAAGATCCTTGGTTTTTCAGATGGTAAGGAGGAAAGCACCTTTCTTTGGTTTTTGCCAGAATTCCCAATGTTTATCAGAAGGTTAGAGAGCACTGAGTAACAGTTGCCAGATGTGGTTTGGAATGAGACACGGTGTCAGGAGATATGCACATAATTTTAGAAAGGGAAAAATAGACATATTTTAGAAAGGGAAATAGACAATTTTAGAAAGGGAAAAAAAGAGATATAGATATAATTTTAGAAAGGGAAAAAAGTAAATCGTAAGAGAAGTGAGGAAACTGGAAGGTGCTGCTGACCTTTATGTGCTTCTTGGTTCTTTCCAAGTTAGATGTAGGTCTTACAGATATGTTCCTTTACCTCCCATTCAAAGCTGATGGGTTCTTTATTTAGAAAAGAACAGAAGAAGCTATGAAGTGTGAGATCCATGTAGCCGTGTCATCATAACTCTCCAAAATGTATCAAGGCTGTTTGCAATGGGCCTACAATAGAGTCCTAAACGTCAGCTCTTCTTGGAGGAGTACACCTCTGGTATCGCAGTCTATAAAGTCCTTTCTTGCTTTTCCATGCAAATCAAAAATTTACATAGTTTTAATTGAACTGCATTATTTAATAAATGCCAAATAAAATATTTATTATGTATCTCTCCAGACATAAATTATTCAGATCTCCTGAAATCTTTCTGATACAGGTAAAGTAAGGGATTAGAAGATATTTGAAAGAGAAAAGTTCTATGAGTGCAGGGAATTAACTTCAACTTAGACATATAGACAAAAGTAAAGTTGTCACTCATGAGTATCTTTGACATTGTTTTCAGTGAACTACGGTAATTAATCTTTATTACTCATTCTACACTATAAAGTGTAAGGTCGCACGTGATTAGCATTTATAGACTGGAAACACCTCTATGCAATTTTTATAGCGTGCTGTTTCTACTTAGATGCATGAAATGAATACAAAGCTCTTGATCCTATGTCCTTTAATTTAGTTGTCAAAATTGTTCTTTTGTGATTTATTTGTTTTTATTTTATGTGTATGAGTGCTATGCCTGCATGTATGTAAGTGCACCTGTTGTCCAATGTCCACAAAGAACAAAAGTGGGTTTTGGATCCCTTGGAACTAATGCTGTGAATGGTTGTTAGCCATGGAGGCTAACTCACATGGAGTGAGTGCTGGGATTCAAACCCAGGTGTTCTGCAAGAGCAGCCAGTGCTCTTAACAACTGAGCAAAGAACAATTCCCCTCAGAATTGTTCTTTGCTTTGTAATTGACCATGCAAATCTGTAAATGTGTTTTATAAGACCTGCTTTTAATTCAATACTAAAAGGATGTTCAAGCCTTTGGAATCAAGATTATTAATTCATGCAGCTTATCATTGGTTGACTGTCTTGGCAGTACATGTTGTTTTAATGGGACAGTACATGACATGAAAATGTTGTACTCTAAAGCTTTAAATTACTGTTCTTGAAAAATTAATTAGAGTAAAGCTGAGGTTACTTATTTTATTCATATCTTACAGTGAGGCCATGATAGAAGAGGAAACTCAAGAATACTTTTCTTAGTAGAATGAACTATAGAAAGTAGTCCAAGACCAAATACCCTTGAAAACTCTCCAAAAAGCTTTCTGTTATATTGCTTTTCAAGACTGGACTGTTGCAACATGGGACTTTTTGTGGCTTGTCCTTGTGAATAAGCTCTTCCTAAATCTGGGAGTTCATGCCTGTAATTCCAGCACTCAGGAGACTGAGTTCAAGGTCAGCCTGGGCTGCATAGTGAGAGACCCTATCTCAAAAATGAGGCAGTAAGGACGGGCATGGTGGCGCACGCCTTTAATCCTAGCTCTTGGGAGGCAGAGGCAGGCGGATCTTTGTGAGTTCAAGGCCAGCCTGGTCTACAGAGTGAGTTCCAGGACAGCTGGGGCTACAGGGCGACCCGGTCTCAAAAAGACCAAAAAAATTAATTATGGATAACAAAACAGTATTTTCTTGCTATCATATCTGAGCACGTAAATATCAAATTAGATCTTTGGAGTCTATTGTGATAGAATGTTTGATTTTGAAAATTACTGTTTGAGTTGCTGAGTTGAGTTTCATGAAAAAAAATCATTAAATGAATTTTGGTTTGGATTAGGAAAAAATACATAAATAATTGTTTAAAAAAATAAACCTGATGTCATTTGACAGAGTTTGAAGTTGTTCTTGAAGAAGTAGATGTTTAAATACAGTGATGTTCTGGGCCGAAGGAAAGCTCCTCAATGGTGGAAATTCAGGCACCAGGCTGGGGCAGCAGGGCCAGAGGACCCTGAATGGTCAGCTGAGACTGTGTTTGTTTGTTTATTTATTTATTTATTTATTTATTTATTTNCGAAAAGGCCAAACAAACAAACAAACAGCAACAGTACACTTCATAACATGAAGCAGGGTCACGGGTGTATGGGGGTCACATTAACCCAAACACTCCAAGATGTCCTATGTGCATAAGGTTGATGAGACATCTTTTGGATAGTGTAATATTCTTCAGGAAGATTAAGACTAGTCTTAGGGATTGCTCTTGGAATAATGGCCTGGCTTCAATTCCCTGAGTAAAATCACAAGATGTAAAATGAAAAACTTTGATATGCCTGAATATGTAAAAACCAGTGTACTTTCCCAGGAAAGAAGAAAGAAACAAAAATAAGTTATATAGAGTGAGTGTTATATGAAGAAGAATAGAGACAATGCCACAGCCATGGGCTATTTGCCACTGAGAAGTCTTCTGGAGGATCACATCTGTATTGATCAGTAAACCAGTGTATGTTTACTGTGTGGTCTAAGAAGAGAAATCCTTTGAATAGTGAAAAGGAGAGAGACCATGGATCGAATTCATCAATAATGAGCATTCTTTTGGGGGGTGTTTTATTTATTTTTGTTTTATATGTATGAGTATATCTAGGGAGGTACACCTATGTTGTGCAACGCCCAGGGAGGCCAGAAGAGGGAACTGGAGTTATGGATGGCTGTTAGCCACCATGTGGGTGGTGTGAATTGAACCTGGGTCTTCTGCAAAAACTGCCAGTGTTCTTAACCACTGAGTCATCTCTCCAGTCTTCTCTCAACATTTATACACATCAAATAAAAATAAATACATCACAAAAGAACAATTTCGACAGCAAAATTAAAGGGCACAGGATCAGGAGCTTTGTATTCATTTTATGCAGCTAAGAATAATGGACATTTATAATACCAGCACTCAGGAGGCTAAGGTAGGAAGATTACCTCAAGTTTGAGGTCAGCCTGGGCTACATAGTGAGTCCTAAGATTAACCCAGGCTATATCAAGAGACTCTGTCTCAAACAAGCAGGTAATAATCTCATACTCTTTTTGTGGCTGGTGGTTGGGAAGGAACATGTGTGTGTACATGAATAATGGAGAACATGTCAGCCTTAGGTATAGCATTCCTAAAGAACCAGCCACCTTGGTTTGTTTGTTTGATGTAAGATCTCTCACTAGGACATAGGGCTCATTGATTAGGCCAGGCTGACTAGTCAGCCCCAAGAACTCACTGTGTCTGCCTTGCCAGTGCAGGGATTACATGGGTTCACCATTGTACCCAACTTTTTCCATGGATGCTGAGGATTGGACTTAGGTCCTCGTGCTTGCATGACAAACATTTCATCTACTACACGGTCTGTCCCCAGCCCCTCATATTCTTTCTGATTCTGAGAAGTCTACATTGTTTACTTAAATATTTTTAAATATTGGTAAGTTGATTTTTGTATCTCATATTGTTATAAGTAGATTTCTTTATACAATTCTTTTTCCTCAGTTCTGGCTTTTATATTTGTAGAATAGATCCACAGGACCTAGGGAAGTAGGACTGGCCCCAAAGTGCTATGAGGCCAAATAAAGAGAGACAAACAGCATTGCTTAGAGAACAGTTCACTGTGAATCTTCCAAAGAAGTGTGGACCTGGGTGCTAGCAACACCATTTGAACCCTACAATTATGTCAGAAATTTATGGTGTAAATTATAGGTTAAGACAAAGCTGTCTTGTCAGATTGTACCTGGTGTATATAATATCCAAGAGCCAGGCACTTGCCTGTAGCACAGGCTGATAATAAAGCTTGATGCCTCAGATGGTTTTATCTGTTTATGGGGTACTGGGAAACTACAGGAGGACTAATCAGAGGCAGTCATGAAGAGTATATGTAAGATGGCTGCAGGTATGTGAAGCTGAATTCATACATTGAAAAAATGGATATGAGGCACAGCTGCCAAAATACAAAATAAGGACATGCGTAAAAGGCTTAATGGAGGGGCTGGAGAGATGGCCTAGTGGTTAAGAGCGCCGACCGCTCTTGCAGAGGACCCGGGTTCGATCCCCAGCACCCATATGGCGGCTGAGAACCGTCTGTAACTCCAATTCCAGGAGAACTCCAGTTCCAGGGGATTCCGAGACCCTCTTCTGACCTCCACGGCATTGCACGACACGGGTGCACAGACCTACATGCAAAACAGTACATTCATACACATAAATAAATAAAATAAAAAAAAAGGCTTAATGGAGGTTTGTGGAGGAATAAATAGTCTAGAATTGAAAGCAGAAATAATTGAACAGCATCTGGGCTACAGCAGGAGATAGCAGTCATGGAAATGATAATGAGCATTGTCAGAGCTTCTCTGGCTATGAGCTATGAGCAGGTACAGCGCACACCTGCTAAGGGAAGGGGAGCACAGTGGCCACCTGCAGTCTCTGTGGGGAACTGACTTCTCCGCACAGAGGTCAGTTGGTTACTTTTGTAACCCAACCTCAGAGGTACTTCCAACTCAGGTCCTTAGCCTGGAAACGTTTCCTGTCTGGCCATGCTTTCCCACCTTCCCAAAGTCTGTCGGTCTCTGGACAGGAATTTCAGGTTGATGGCTGATGGCCTATCTTCAGCCTACACCTACTCAAAATTCACTTCACAGGATGGTGACCTGATAGGTCTCCATCCAACCCCACGCTAGCTTACCAGGCTGGTGGTCTGATAGACATCTGTCCAGCCCACTGACCACCAACACTAAAAATCCAGGCCCGCTTCAGCCTGTATGCACACAAAAATAACGGATCTGGGAATTCTGTGTAATGACGGAAATGGAGAGTTTGATTTATTGCCTGCTGCAAGTCACTTTTTTTTTAATTTTTTTTTAATTTTTTATTTATTTCTGTACGTGTATGAATGTACTGTCTGCATGCAAGTTTGTGCACCCGTGTCGTGCAGTGCCGCGGAGGTCAGAAGAGGGTCTCGGATTCCCCTGGAACTGGAGTTCTCCTGGAATTGGAGTTTCAGACGGTTCTCAGCCGCCATGTGGGTGCTGGGGATCGAACCTGGGTCCTCTGTAAGAGCAGTTGGCGCTCTTAACCGCTAGGCCATCTCTCCAGCCCTGCAAGTCACTTTTATAAGCAAAATGACGTCAGCTCCCAGAGCCAATCACAGACACCCCCCCCCCAATTTCGCACCACTGTATACTGCTGCTCTGCCTAGTATCATGTGCCTGTGCCACATTGCTTGCTTCCTCTTGGGGCGGGGTCAGAGGAGCCCCATGACTCCTACAGTGCCCTGAGGGATGCTAGCTGAGAACTAGCCCCTAATTCAAACTGGATCCTCCCACAGAGTAGAGGCCAGAAAACCACTTCTAGGTCTGTAAAACTGTGAGATCTGACCTTTTTTCACATATGCATTTGAGAGGTTGGTTGGCTAAAAATTTTTAGCTGGTAAACATCTAAACCTGCCTCATTAGTTAGCTATTCATGGATGCCATTCCATAGCCAGCTCTGGAAGAGTATTTGTGTTGTATTTTGTTGTGTTTTGTTTGAGACAGGGTCTTAGTATATATTATATAGCCCAGGCTGGCCTGGAACTTGGCAATCCTCCTTCTTCGGCCTCCTGAATGCTGGGATTGCAGTGTGCACTGCCAGCCACATCCAATTGCAAGATTTTTTTATTTATTTTTGGTCTTTTGAGACAGGGTTTCTCTTTAGTCCCAGCTGGCCTAGAGATCGCTGTGCAGACCAGGCTAGCCTTGAACTCACATAAATCTGCCTGCCTCTGCCTCTGCCACCGCTTCCCAAGTGCTGGGAATAAAGGCGTGTGCCACCATGCCTGGCACGGAAGATTCTTTTTAACAAACTATTTTATTTATTATCTTTGTTTTATGTGTATGAGTGTATTGCTTGCATGTATGTAAATGTACCCATGTCTTGTAATGCATTTTTACCAGGCACTGTGCTTTTGTGCTTTCTTGGTGATCCCTCTGATTTTGGTTGATTTGAATTGACTTCTCCATTGTTCTATAAGGTCTGGTTTTGATTCTTTTCCTTTTGGCCCAGCTTGCTTCAAAGTTGCAGACTAAGATCCTAACCACGTCGAATAAGAAGACTGAAGTATTTTAAAATTTGTCTCTATTTTGCCAGTAACGATCTGTATCTAAGATTATTATTTAAATGGACTATGTTTCCCTTAATAATACATTAGTTATTAGTCATAGGCTTATATTTTAGTGAGAGTTGCATTTTTAATAAAACCATATACAAACTATAATACACAGATTAGATAATGGTAACTGCAGCAGCAAAGATTTATGGCGGGCTTATCAGTCATCAGGCTTCTTCTATGTGCTTCACGCGCCACAGCATGGATTTACTCATTTAGCAAACTAAACAGATAATGAGCACTTACTTTATGATCCATACAACCCTAGGATTAGTGAGATAAGGTATCTGCTTTTAGGAGCAGGGAAACAGGAGAATCATACAATCAACAAACTCAAATGGTCACTTAGATACTGGTAACCAATACAATGTTTATGGCAATAAATCAGATTGATGCGACAGTCAAGGGCCAGATTATCTGAGGCCTTGTTAGCCTCAGTAAATGCAGACTCTTTCCCAAGGGAGATGGAAAGCCAGGAGATGGTTTGGCCGGGAGACTGATGGGACCTAATTTACCTGTTCTTTTTCTTGTGTGATAGTCCAGATGCTTATAGAGATTCAATAACTTTCTGAGATTATTAAACAATTTAAATAATGATGCTAGGATTCCTAGCAAGAAGATCTGTCCCTAGATGCCCAGTGCTCATCACTGTGGGCTGTGGTGTACTGGCTTGATTTGAATGCAGGCTGAGGTAGAGCTTTACATCTTACAGCATAGATTGAAAGGCACTGGACCTAGCTATGCATTCTTCTGTTTTCCTCTTAATATTTAAAGAATCTTTCAGGGCTGGAGTAATGGCTATGCATTTAGGAGCACTGGCTACTCTTGCAGAGGACCCAGGTTCAAATCCCAGCACCCACATGGCAGCTAACAATTTTATGTAACTCCAGTTCCGGGGGATCCAATGTTCTGTTTTGCTTTCATCTCTGCCCCAGGTGTTGCCACATCTGCAAACTTCCGGGAAGAGTCATGGGGATCCGAGTGCTTCGATTCTCCTTGGTGGTCATCCTGGTGTTGCTGCTTGTAGCTGGGGCTTTGACCAATTTACTACCCAATATCAAAGAAGACACGATGCTTACTTTGCGTAGGGAAATAAAATCCCAGAGCAAGTCCACCCTGGATTCTTTTACTCTCATCATGCAGACATACAACAGAACAGATCTCTTGTTAAGACTCTTAAATCATTATCAGGCAGTACCACATCTACACAAAGTGATTGTAGTCTGGAACAATGTCGGGGAGAAGGGACCAGAGGAGCTATGGAATTCCCTAGGGCCTCACCCCGTCCCTGTGATCTTCAAGCCACAAACAACCAACAAGATGAGAAATCGACTCCAGGTCTTCCCTGAGCTGGAAACCAGTGGTGAGTTGCAGCTGGGCTCTGAATCTGGAGGGCCTGGGTGGGTGTGCGCATGTCTCTCTTTCTAGTCATCCTTTAACTGTCTGGAGAAAAGGGGAGGAAGCAAAGGCTCTTTGAAATGCTTAAGAAGTGATTTCCAGTCAGGCGTGGTAGCACACGCCTTTAATCCCAGCACTCCGGAGGCAGAGGCAGGAGGATCTGTATGAGTTCAAGGCCAGCCTGGTCTATAGAGTGAGTTCCAGGACAGCTAGGGGCTACAGGGAGACTGTCTCAAAAAGACCAATAAATAAATAAATAAATAAATAAATAAATAAATAAATAAATAAATGATTTCCAAGATCGGAGGAGATCAGGCACTTGTTTTATTTTGTTTTGTTTTGTTTTTTGTCTTTTTGAGACTGGGTCTCCCTTAGCCCTTCCCTGGTCTGGAACTTCTTATGTAGACCAAGCTGCCCTTGAACTCACAGAGATCTGCCTGCCTCTGCCTCACAAATGCTGGGATTAAAGGCATGTGCCACTACACCCAGCTTGTAACAATTTTTTTTTAAAAAAGACATGCTAGCACTCGGGAGGCAGAGGCAGGCAGATCTTTGTGAGTTCAAGGCCAGCCTGGTCTACAGAGTGAGTTCCAGGACAGCCTGAGGCTCCAGGAGACCTTGTCTCAAAAAGACAAAAAAAAAAAAAAAAAAAAAAAAAAAAAAAAAGACATGCTGTACGGCATAGGGCATGTAAGTGTGTATATTATCACATTACAGAAAAAAAAATGCCATGTATCTTATGCTTAATGTGTTTTTTGTCACTATATCTTACTGCTTTTTTGTTTTCATTTCCAACCTGTTGAATGTACATCTTTCCCTTTTATTGCAGCGGTTTTAATGGTCGATGATGATACTCTCATCAGTGCCCAGGACCTTGTTTTTGCTTTTTCGATTTGGCAGGTAATGTTACTACATCTTTTATGGAGCAACTGGAATAAAGTTGAATCTATCTAATGCTTAAGCCATTCAGCTCAACTTAACATGGGGGCTACTGAAACAGTAGGGAGGAGTAGTATCTAAAACAGATGAAATTAGATTTTTCTGATCTTAAGCCAACCTGAAAGTTGGCTTAACATTCTGGTATATTGGGAAGAAAAAAATGGAATTGCCTTCCCAAGAACAATGAAATAATCTGGTACATCCAAGAATGCAGAAATGTTTTCCACAAACCATATGTCTCAAATGGAAAAATGCATGTGTGTATTAATTGTGGGTAACTATAAAACAGAATATTTATTATGTCAACAAAATTTAGTCTTGGTTGAGACCACTGCTCAGGAATTCTGCACTAATAATTCTGTGTGTACTATTGTGATGGCAGGTGTTCATTTGACTTGGTGTTTCCTAAATCCCAGTTTGAATCACTCACTAGCTCTCTACTAATAATAGCTGACTGCTACAAGTTTCGTCACAAATCACTTGAATCCAGGACTGTTTGCAAATCCTCTGAAGCCTGGAAGTGATTAAACACTGTGCTACCCTATCCTGTCTGATTTGCACTGTAGTAACTCTCCTTAAGCTACTTGAAATACAGCAACATAAGAGGAACACTAGGTGATGACGGTGCCCTGTAGGTACAGCCTTCTAAAAGTTACAGTTTTAACTTCATGCCCAACATATTAATCAACAAATTGATCTTTTTTTCCAGACTAGTAGTTTTTCTCAGGCTTATAAATAAGTTTCTTAGGCAAAAGTTCTAATATTACTTCAGGCATAAGATTTTTATTTAGGGGTTAATAAAACAGTTTACCCCAAATATAAAGATAGAGCTTTATAGACTATAAGGACTGTAATTAATGAGAATGTAAAAGTGTAAAGAAACATAAATGTGATTTTAAGTTTTATTCATAAAATATCAAGAACTATTTCAATGCATTGACCAAGATTATTTGACTATACAGAGTCTGATCAGTGCTCTGCCTCTCGTAGTAATGTGTGTGTGTGTGTGTGTGTGTGTGTGTGTGTGTGTATACATGATAGTAAGTAAGATGAAGAAGACAGTTATCCTTGTCTTTGTCCGTTACCTCCCTCAGTGCTCCCCCTTCCTTTGTCTAGCCAGCTGGGAGAGTTTTCAGAGTCCGGATTGTATAAATGGCACTCACAGGCTCTGAGCCTCTACCTTCCGTCCATCCCCTGAACACCCTCTCTGCCTCTGCCAGCACAGCTCTCAGTGTCCTTGGTGCATCCAAACCAGTTCACCCAACTGCATTTAGAGCCTCCTCACTTCCTCACATTCATGGGCATCTATGCCCTCCTTTGACTGTGAGTTCTTTAAAATGAGATTTAACTGAGTCTGCTGTGTGTGTGTGTGTGTGTGTGTGTGTGTGTGTGTACACCTTTATCTTCACTACATGAAACTCAAACTGTGAGTGAAATTCAAATTGTTTGCAAGAATGAATTAAACTTTTCAACCCTCTAAGTTCTTGCCTTTTTTCCATTTCAGTGTTTTTCTTTGCTATTTTTGTTTTATCTTTAGTAACTCTCACCATAGTGTGATCGTTTTGCTACTGTCTACTCTTTATTTAAAAATCTTGATACATCCCTTATTTGTGTCTATATGTATGTAAATGAATTGATTTTACTTTTATTATTTCATATTTTTGAAAAACAACTAAAGCTAAAAGGGTCTAAAATATAGCATTGGTTAAAATCAGTAGTGTCTTTCACGAACATTAAAATCAACAGGGGAAGAAAATAAACATGGAAAAGTAGTAAAATCCTTCATATTAATCTTATTGATTATATATATGAGATTAGAACAGGGTTTTTCTAATATCCAGTGCCTTTTATTTTTATCTTTTTAAATTTATTATTGTTATTAAATTATTCCCATACATCATACATCATTTCTCAATCGAATTTAGAGTCACTTCCCTTTCCATGCACCCCCCTGCCCCACCTGAGTTTCTGCACTCTGCCATACATGTCTTGCATCATTTTTCGAGTCTTTCCAGAGAGAATAGGTTTTTTTTTAATGATCACATTACATCTTTTCTCTTATAATAATATTCATGGAGTCAACTTTTCTTTTAGCAAACATTGAAGAACTAAAGTCTTTAGTGACTAAAATTTTTTAAGATCAGATGTTGAATACTTGTAAGGTTAGAGGGCTTTTGCACTTTTCAGAGAGATTTTGATTGTCCAGAGTTAGGTGAAATTAAGATGTAGAAATAAGGAGATAAATAAGGAAAATAAAGAGAAGTTGAAAATTAGTTTCATTTCTATAATAAATGAACATTGTGTGTATGTCTTCTCTAAAGAAATGTCACAATTGTACTTTTCTCTTTTCAGCAATTTCCTGATCAAATCGTAGGATTTGTTCCTAGAAAGCACGTCTCCACCTCTTCAGGTGTCTACAGTTATGGGGGTTTTGAATTGCAGACACCCGGGTTTGGAAATGGTGACCAGTACTCCATGGTGCTGATAGGAGCCTCGTTCTTCAATAGCAAGTACCTTGAACTCTTTCAGAGACAACCCACAGCTGTCCATGCTCTGATAGATGAGACCCAAAACTGTGATGATATTGCCATGAATTTTATCATCAGCAAGCACACCGGGAAGGTGTCAGGGATATTTGTGAAACCTGTAAACATGGTCAGTCTGGATAAAGAAACCAGTGGCTATTGTGGAATGTGGCGCCGGGCTGAGCACTTCCCGCAGAGGTCCTACTGCGTGAACAAGCTCGCTAGCGTCTACGACGGCATGCCCTTAAAGTACTCCAACATTATGATCTCGCAATTTGGATTTCCATATGCCAACCACAAAAGTAAAATGTGAATGGAAAACAAACAAAAAACAAGCCTGAAAAAGTGCTAGGTGTTTGAGTGGCTTCTCCATGCTATGTATTTTTGTTCTTTAAGCAACACCATGAACTTTTATCTAGTCCAGACAGAAGTCTCCACAATAGGAAAAAAAAAAAAAAAAGTGCAGTACTTCTAGTATATAAAACTCATGAACTCGAAGAACCAAGAAGCTGGTCTGTCCCCATAGGCCTTGTAAAAACCTTCTGTCCCACGTTATGACTCCCTGATCAGTGATTTTATTGTTTACATCTTGAGACTCTTTTACAATTTATTTGATCCCTGGCATTTGCCTTCAGGACCTACAGCAAGCTGCTTCCAGGACCAGAAGCACTTAAGGGACCTTTCCCAGCTTTTTCACTGAAGGTCATTTGAATTTGAAGCCTGAAATGCTACTTCAGCATAAGCCTGAGGTGTAGGGAAAAGCCACATGAGGAGAGAGTAGTCTGAGCCCCACCCCAGGCAGTACACAAGGAAAACTCCTGCCTGCCAGTGCTTCCTTTGTGGCCCTTCCAACCAGAATGATTTCTGCCTAGCATGGCTTGGAGGCAGCTATCCATGTTGGGATTTTTGTTGTTTAAGCCTGTTGTGACTGGGAGGGTAAAGTCTTCTTTGTAGCTGACTGATGTCTAGTTGTTTGCTTGATTTTTTTTTTTTTTTGTGAGCCTTTACTGCATGGATACCTAAAAAATGCAGCCTGCGTTTCTTATATGCAACCTACATGCAGCAAGGGGTAAATGTGTTACTGCATTTTGTCACTATGTCTACTCTTGAGAATGTACATGAATTCTTATATTTTACAGAATGTGTTTAAATAAATATGGATAAAATAAGTGCTAAAAAAATGGCTGATTAAGTAGAAGCTAGCAGAAGTTAAAAACAGTATCAAAAGCTCTTTATTATTAAAGCATAAGTTATCTCATGGATACTAAAATAATACAGAAATACTTGCATCCAGAATCCAGAACTTTTTTTTTTCAAAAAGACCCAAGGTACTGTTGATTATGATGAAATTTCAATTCCATAATTGCAGGAAAACAAAAAGAACTGAGCCATCTCTGGGGCATCGATGGGTGTGTGCCACTCCCTGTTATGGGAACCTGTGTCTGCCCTACCACTTCAGTTAGTGCCTGTCCATCACAACTGATGAGGACTTCTTAATCAGGCCTTTGTCTATCACTTTTATTCTCCTTATATAATGCCGGTGCTCAGAGTTGTAGAGGCATGAGATAGTAAAATAATCATGGTTAACTTTGTAGTCACGAGGTCTTTGTGCAATCAGTCCAGTTGATACTGTCCCTCCACAATACTGTATCTATGTATGTCTTGATGCAATCGGTTTTTTTAAAAAAACTTGGAACCTTATTGAAAGACATGTCAGTTATCTGCTTTCTCCAAACCTGGCAGTACTTTTTTGCCTCTTGGTAGTCCACTGTGAAATAAATAAACTTTAGCCGTACAGATGTTCAGTGGTGACTAAGCAAACTGCTTTTGTGGTGTTTCCCCATATTTTTACATACTCTATTACACAGAGTGAAGTAGAAGGCAGAAGACTCGCCATGGCGTCAAGATCAGCCCCACCACACAGTGAGACCTTGTCTCAAAATAGATGTATGTTTCTTTTGAGAGAGAAATAAAAGTAAAAGCCCCCATCCAGTTAAGAATGACTTTGATGTGTATTTCCATAGATTTTTTTTTCTGAACCTATTTTTTTTTAAATAATCCTCAAGGAAGATTTCTTTTTTATTTTATTTTTACATTTATTTATTCTATGTGTCTTTGCACACATACACAAGTCACAGGACAACTTGTGGAAGTCAGTTCTCTCCTTAAACAACATGGGTTTCAAGGAGCAAACTGAAGTCCTCAGGCTTGGTAGCACATACCTTTACCTGCCGAGCCATCTATCCAATCCTGGGCATATGTTTTAATCACATAGTTTATTTGGTATATCATTTTATGCATAAACCATGATTATATAATCAATCATGCTACCATTTTACTCTCTAATTTTTGCTATTATAATAATGTTTAGCAAAGAAACCTTACCTTAAACATCTATCTTTGAGCAAATCTGTAATTATTTCTTTTAAAACAAAGTTGAACACCTGTATCTATCTAGTGCTATTCATGTTTTTACAGGTTTATATATATATGTGTATATATATATATAGTTAAATGCCTCCAGAAGTGTTGCCATGGCAACACTATTAATATCCTCTCTGGAAACACCTGTTTCCCATCAGCCTTTCCAACTCTACCAATTCCATTTTTCTGTCATTTATTTATGTCACATACAAGATACTTGAATTCTACAGGATTTGAAAGGCTTCGTTCATGGAACTTTTATGTTGAAAAGGCATATAAGCAACAGTCCAGTGAATGCTCGAAGGGCAGTGTATGCTTCCGGAAGCCTTCGAAGTGCTTCTAGAAAGAACTTCACAGTTTGGTTCATAGACGATGAATAGATGGCTGACACTTCCCTGGTTCCATCAGTAGGTTATTGAGAAGCAACAACAACAATAATATTCACTTTCTTTTCCTTTAGAAAGATTTAAGGCCTTGACCTCAGCACTAGGAGTGAATTTGGTATATGTGAGGAGGGTCTGTGTGTGTGCATGTACTAGCATGTGCATTTAGATGGGAAGGATGTGGGAAGGGAGAGGGAACACACACACACACACACACACACACACACACACACACACACACTCCTATATAGCCTAGGCTGGTCTTTTAACTCAATCCTTGAGTTTACAATAGTCTTGCCTCAGACTTCCAAGAGCTGGGATTCCAGGCCTGGGCCATGGGCCCAGCTCTAGATTTATGTATGTAAAGGATTTATCTAATCAGGAGGTGACTCTTGAACCCCTTTTTGTATCACAGCAGTTCTTTTATTTCAAAGAGAGACTGTTACACACCTGACTGGAATTTTAAGTAGTTTTTTTTTTCTTTTTAAATCAAAAGAAAGCAGTCTTATTTTATACCAGGTCTTAACTTGGGCTGCTCCTGCCGCAGCTACTCTGCATATTCGTGTGTGTTTTTGCATGTGTTTGTGTGTGTGTGTGTGTGTGTGTGTATGTGTGTGTGTTTCCAGAGAGCACCTGGAAATTGGGGGAAATTTTTGGTGTTACAACTAGAAGCATGATAATCAGTTTGGTGTGTAAAGGGCAGCCATGTTGCTAAGCAGACTACAGTGCACAGGGCAGGTCCTGTGGAGAAAAATCATCTGTTCGTCTCTTTATGGACTAATTACTTCTTACTGTATCTACATAGCATGCTTCTTCACAATGTAACTTGCATTTCTAAAGTTTTGCCTGGGTAACAAATGCCTATTGGAACAAACATACGAGGAGGAAATGCTTCTATGGCTCAGAAGATGGTGTGCGATGCTGCAGCCCCATCCTGTTCAGAAATAGAGCGTCCTCTAGTTCAGGCTTGTTTGTTTCTTCTGATCCATATACCTCTTTCTGTTCTCACCTCTGAAGACCATGACAGTGGAGCATGATTTTTCTGGGAAGGACTTTGAATAAATGCATATTTCTGAAGCCAGAGAACAGCATTGCATAATACATGGTCTATTTGAATAACATGTCTATAGTTAGAGAAAGCTGGCGTAATTGAGTTGTACTTAGCTAAATAAAAAATTCAAAGCATGTTTAAGTGTATATATTAATATATATATACATATGTATATATATATACATATATATTTGTTTTTGTTTTTTTGTTTTTAATTTTTTTATTTATTTCTGTATGTGTATGAATGTACTGTCTGCATGCAAGTCTGTGCACCCATGTCGTGCAATGCCGTGGAGGTCAGAAGAGGGTCTTGAATTCCCCTGGAACTGGAGTTCTCCTGGAATTGGAGTTTCAGACGGTTCTCGGCCGCCATATGGGTGCTGGGATCGAACCCGGGTCCTCTGCAAGAGCAGTCGGTGCTCTTAACCGCTAGGCCATCTCTCCAGCCCTATATTTGTTATATATATGTATGTATATAACAAACTTAAGCAATATACAGCTAGTGAAGGATCCCAGAATGGGGTAATCAGGAAGCTGTTTTCTAGAATCACCGAGGTAGCCAAGTAATTTAAATTTATTTGTCTTACCTTCTAAATTTATAAAAGAGAAAGACAAACTAAATGATCAGTAAATTTCTTTCCAATTATAAAATTCTATGACTAAATCAAAGTTTTGAGTTAGTCTTTCTAAGTAGCAGCCATGGGTGAGCTGTGGCTCAGTTGGTGGGGTGCTGGCTTAGTGTGCACGCATAAACTGCATGCAGGCCACACACCTCTACTCCCAGCACCCTGAAGGCAGAGGCAGGGGGATCAGGGGGAGTTCAGGTTCAGAATGCAAAGACCAATTTTAAAGGCCAAAGTATTCCTCAGTTATAAAGCAATTTTTATAAATATTCTTTCTTACCAGCAGGTGTCAGTGCAGCCTAATAAGCTAACATTTCAGTCATTTTCAACCCTTGCCAGATGATTAAGCAAAGCTTTATAATAGCAGTGTGAAAACCTACTGTTCGTGCTTTTGATTGTGAATATCTTCTCCAGCGAAACTATAGAGAAATACCAGCTTTTCAACAGTTCCTAAGTTGGGGCTGGCAAGTTGGATCAGCCAGTTAAGGCATTTGCCCCTGTGTCAAATAAGCTCAGTTTGATCCCTGGATCCCACATGGTAGGAGAGGACAGACTCCCACAAGTTGTTCCCTGACCTCCACATGTCATGACATGCATGAGGATGGGCCCTCCATATCCACTAAGTGTGAAAAAGTATCAAGTTAAAATGGTTCTGTTCTGACCTCCACAGGCACTGAGTGACACTAGTGCACTTGCATACATATAGGCAATACACTCATAAACATAAAAACATAACAAAATACAATTTTTAAAAAGTTTTAAAAAATGAATTCTAGCCTAGGTAAACTATATTAAGTAAGCTATTGCACACATTAACATCATAGTTTATGTAATAACATTTCTCAGTGAAATAAACATAAAATTCTAATATGTGATAAAGGATTAGAGTAACACATCACTTTAAAATTCACACATCCCAAATAGTTAACACAAAAGGAATTCATTTATCTCTGATATATATAAGAAACACCTTTCTAATGAATAATAAAACATTAATAGTATGCTATCATTTGTTTTGTAGGATGCAGCCTTTTGCTTTTAGCAAAAGCTTATTTTAAAATAATTTTTATTCTTTGACAATTTCATACATACATATATATATATATATATAATATGTTTAGACCATATTTACCCCTCATTTCCCTATAACTGGAGTTATAGACAGTTGTTACCCATAGATTCTGTGATTCAAACCCAGCTCCTCTGCAAGAGCAGTCAGTGCTCATAATGGCTGAGAACATCTCTCCAGCCCAAAGTCATGTGTAAGTAAGTGTGTGTGTGTGTGTGTGTGTGTGTGTGTATACATAACTACTAAGTTTAATTAGAGTTGCTTGCATGTGCATGAATGACTGTTGGGTTATTGACTGTGTCTTGGGCAACTTACCAGTGCTTACAGCACTAAAGGAAATGACTCCCTCCCCCCAGCACCCATTAATTGCCACTAGCTCCTGGGCTCAGGTGGAGTATCATGAGCATCACCTACATCCATAGCAAAAGTTTTCAGTCAGTAAGAGCAGACCTGTTCCATGCTCACCCTCAGCCTGCATGTATCCTTATTGTTATAGTCCTGCATTGTAGGTACTTGTATCACCCATGGGCTTAGGATACAACAACTGTTGTTCACAGAGACAACTTGTTTATCAAATAAAGTTTGCACAGCAACTCAGCTTCCCTTTACACTTTTAGAGTGTCATCTCATTATATTATTAAGGAGATGTTTCCTTAATCTCAAGTGAAATTAAAGATATATCTTGTACAAAGCATTTTTACAATGATATGAAACACAGTAGAAGTAGACTAAAATAAGGATAAAATAAAGTATATGGGAGTAAAATTACTTTTGAACATAGTTTGTTTTCAAAACATAATTTTAGTATAGGTGAGATTTTATATATACATATATTGAAGCAATACAACAACAAAAGAACTGGGACAAAAAAAAAAAAAAAAAAAAAACTCCCAAACAACTGAAACAGTTTGAAGTTCTCCCCCCAAAACAATAAACCTTCTACTTTTGAAAACAAAAACTTGGGAAAAAGACTCAGAAAAAGATGCAAGACATGTATGGCTGAAGCACAGACTCCGTTGGGGTGAGGTGGGCAGGGGATGGAAAGGGATAATGAGTCTCAACATGGACTGAGTAAATGATGTCTATGATGTATGAAAAAGTTTAATAAAAATAAAGAATTACTAGGGATCAAATTAGCTTTCAGAATCAGAAACTTACTTGAAATAATCTAATAAGAAAAAGTTTAAAAAATTAATACTGTTTCGAAAATCAAGAGCACTATTTATTCACATTAATCATGGAGTAGGTCTAGTGGTACACACCTGTAATTGCAGAACTCAAGAGGTAGAGGCAGGCAGTTGCCACAAGTTTGAGGTCCTGCCTATTTACATTAGTGAGTTTCCAGGGTCCAGAACAGGTACATAGCAAGACCCTGTCTCAAAATAAAATAAAATTTAAAGGGTCTAGACAGACAACCTCAGTGGTGTTGAGAACACTCGCAGTCTCTCCAGAGACTGAGTTCAGTCCGCAGTACAGTAGTGCAAACTGTCAGACTTCCTTTGATTACAACTCTTCTAACCTCTGGACACCAGGAACAACACATGTGACCGGTTATATACATTGGGAAAAACATGCATGCACATAAATAAAACCTAAAATAATTAAAAGAACAACAAAAAAAAAGTGTTTAACAAGATATCTGTGTAAATTTATTTTTGGAAAGCAAAAGCCACTGTTTTTATAAAGTTAAACATGTATTTATCTTATAATAGCAGTCCTATGCCTAGATATTTTCCAAGGAGATATGAATATATGTATCCATGCAGACACAAAAGTCCATCAAATGTTCATAATCATCAAGAGCCAAAAGAAGATTTGATATTGGCAAGACAGAATAAGAATAGTGCTGCCTGTCATTCATCCCCCCACACACAGAGATGAGAGAGAGAGAGAGAGAGAGAGAGGAGAGAGACGGGAGAGATAGAGAGAGAGAGAAAGGATCCTTTGCAATGCAAGGGAGGAAGCATGCAACAGAGGCACCACCAGGAAGCAGTGAGATCCAGTGGAGAATGACAGCCTGGAAGGGACAGATGCATCGTACCTCCCTCCCACCTGGATTGGCAAGCCACTAAGCACTTGGGAGATGTAAGATAAGTTGGTTTTGGTCAGTGTTTTTTGTTTTTTTTTTTTAATTTTATTTATTTCTGTATGTGTATGAATGTACTGTCTGCATGCAAGTCTATGCACCCGTGTCATGCAATGCCGTGGAGGTCAGAAGAGGGTGTCGGATTCCCCTGGAGCTGGAGTTCTCCTGGAATTGGAGTTTCAGATGGTTCTTAGCCGCCATGTGGGTGCTGGGGATTGAACCCAGGCGCTCTTAACCGCTAGGCCATCTCTCCAGCGCCTTGGTCAGTGTTTTTATCACAACAATAGAAAGTTAACTAAGACAGGACCCGACAGAAAGTTTTCAGCTGGAGATAACAAGGAGGAACCACAAGCACCGACTAATAAAAGCGCAAGAAAGAAGCTCTGTTCTTGAGCACAGATCTCTTTAATTGAACTGGTCAGGGAAGTGGGAGTGGAAAGGAGTGAGGAATTCCTATGTGAGCTGAGAGACACCATTAAACATAGAGATATGGGAGTTTCATCAGAAGAGACAATGGCATAAAAAGGATATTTGATAAAATGGTAACCCCAAATTCACAAGTCATGGGAGAGATGAGGTCAGTGAAGCCCAAACAACCCCAGTCAGATTTAACTTCAGGAGACAAAGGAAAAGTAGAACTTCAAAAGCAGCAGGAGAAAACCATCAAGTCACACAGAAGGGGTTCCTCATCAGACAGCAGATTTCTCAGCAGGCACTTTGTAAGCCAGAAAGCAAACAACTGCACTCCAGAAATACTGTACCGGGAAAGGTATTTTATAGAAATAGAGGAAATGTCTTTCTCAAAAACTGTAAATGTATTTTTTATGAATTTATTTAATAAATTTATTCACACAAGGGTTTTCAAAACAAATACATAATTTCCTCCTTTTTTTTTTTTCTTTCCAAAAGAGATCAAGGATTTCTTCTTGTGATATGGAACAGTCCTAGCTTATGAAGTTGGCCTGTTTCTCTTGCCAGAGTTTGATTCTTAAAAATACACGTTTCTAACTCAGTAATAAGCAAAAGAAGTGACGTGTGTGTGGTGAGGGATGCCGGCCTCGGAGAGTCAGGCCTGCATGCTTCTGAGGGGCTGCGTCCCCACCCTCTACAAATGAATTCTTGGATGTCATTAGTGAAGGGGTAGGGGAGGGACTCACTGTTCACCCCATGGATAGCCATGGCTATCGTGTCGTCTTTCTAGTGTCTCTTGGGAAACTGGCTGGTAATAAGGACCCAGACAGGAGGAGCGGAGCATTTTGTGGTTTTGTAATGCCTGTGGAGTTTGCCCCACTTAGCATTTCTTACTGTCCAAATACCCACTCTCAACTAGTATGACTGCAGGAGACAGTGGAATATCTTTTGCCTAATTTAATACATAAACTAAGCCTGAACATCTGGCAATTAAACATCCTTTTCCTGATGAATTCTGGAAAACAGCATAACTATACACTCAAGCAAATAATTCAAGACTAAGGCTGTTTCCCTGTTAAGAATCCCGTGTTGGATTAGTCAAACTTAACACTCCCTTCTGCATCCCGCTGCTGTCTCCATTACAGCTGTGATTACTTGGGTCATGGCCGGCTAGTGATCTTCTCAGACCCAGCAGGTGAAGAAAAAGAGAAGAAAGGCAGAGCAGGGCGTACAGCAAACCTTGCAGAGCAATGACCTTGTATTGTTAAAAAGTCAATGGCGTGGACTGCCTCACAAGCCGCCTACGTTCTGTGCCACGCTCCGGAGTAGACTCGCGGATGCTTTGTCGTTCCTCCTTGGCATTCTTTTTCTTTTCCTTTTTTTTTTCATAACATCACAAACTAGTAATGTTTATTTTGACATTGTCTCTGGAGTTTTAATTTTTTATTTTTTTATTTATTTTTTTATTGTTATTAAACTTTTTCCATAAATCATACATCATTTGTCAATCGAATCTAGAGTCACTTCCCTTTCCATGACCCCTACCCCACCTGAGTCCCTGCACTCTACTGAACATGTCTTGCATCTTGTTTGAGTCTTTCCAGAGTTTTTTTCCCAGTTCTTTTATTGTTGTTGTTCTCTCTAACTTGTATTGCTTCAATATATATATACATATATATACATAGTTATAAATATATACATACATACCCACACCCCTATCACCTGAATTGGAGGATTTCTTTTCTTTCTTTTTTTTCTAAAAGATGTCATCTTTTAGAAAAAAACATCTAAAAGATGTTTTCCTTAAGGAAGTGCTCAGAGGTTCCTCCTTGGCAAGCCCAAACAACCATCAATCCTGCCCTTGTGCTCCACTCTGGGGTCTTTCCCTCCCATGGTCCCCCAAATGAAGTCCAGTAAGCACATGTCCTGTCTTGATCCCCCTACACTGGCCTCCATGATACAGCCCAGGAAGTCCAACAATGGCTGTCTATTCTGATGAGTCTGACATCCCCTTAGCTATTTAGTCCACAAGCTGGATATCTCAGTAGTCCCCATCTGGCACTGAAGGTTTTGAGGATTCTTGGGGAGACATGAGTCTTCAGTCCATATTGGAGGGATAGAAAGCTGTGTCTCATGGCTTTGAAGAGTAGCAAAATCAGTGGCAGCCACAGAGTAGGTGCACTTGCCAGTAAGAATTGAAGACAGGCCAAACAACAGTGCTCTCTCTTTTTTCTTTTTGTCTTTTTACTAAGATCTCACGTTTTATATCTGAAGTAAAATTTCTCTGGTCTTATTGATTATTTCTGGTTTTACTTTCCTTTTGGATGCTTAAGGCCACACAGTTAGCCCAGATTAACCAAGGTTTTTGTTTTCTTGAGGTCAGTTGAGGATCTGGTCCTCAGGGGTCTCTCGTTTTTTTTTGGGGGGGGGGCTGTAAATGTATTACCACCAGACTAGCCTTACATGAAATACTTCAGGGAGTTCTGACTCTACAAGTGAAGGATAGCTAGCCTCAGAAAAACGTGAAAACCAGAAAAATTCATGGTAGCACAGATACAAAAGAAAGACATCACTGCAAAAAAATCTACCAAACTGCAATGATTAATGCAAGCTAGTAAAAACAGCTTCATTTTGTTTACTGAAATATTTTTGAGATTTTTAAATGATCAATTCAGCAAGGAGATATAATACTTGTAATTTAATATTCATCTAGTAGAAGACTACTCAGCTATATAAAGTAAATGATATTAACTGTAAAGGGATAGTCTTCAATGTGATAATAATACAATAAAAGTTGGAAACTGCAGCAACCCACCTTATTAATAGTCTGATCATCCACATAGAAAATCAACAAAGAAACATCTGGATTCAATTAATCTACAGACCAAACAGGTATAACACACTCATAGCTATTGAAACATTTCCTCCAATGCTCTCACCAACACATTTCTGGGATAAATCAAGATAACCCAAAACAAATTTTTGAACATTGAAATCATATCATGTATCTTCTCTGACCATGATGGAATAAATTAAAAGCAATTAATAAGAGGAACACTGAAATGTGCACAGGATTCTCCAGAGCTAGCAATGGGCCAGTAAAGAGATTGAAAGGGAAATTAAAAATGCCATTGAAAATAGTGAAAATGGAAACATATTATGTCTAAAACTATCAAACTATAGCTAAGTGGAAAGTTTACAATAATAAAGAACTACAAGGGGGCTCAGCTCACAGCCCAGTTGGTACAGGGTTTGTCCTGCATGCACAAAGTCCTGGGTTTGATCTCCGGCATCACATAAACTGGATGTGGTGGTACATGATCCAGCACTTAGAAGGTAGAGGCAGGAAGATCCAAAGTTCAAGGTCATCTTGATAAAAAGTGGAAAAATTTCAGGTGAACAACATACCCATTGTGGAGGTTTGAATGAGAATGTCCCCCATAGGCTTTAAGTGTTCAGATATTTTGTCCCGAGTTGATGGTACTGTTCTGGAAAGTCTTAGAAGATGTGGCCATGCTGGAGGAAGTACGTCATTGTGGGCGGGCTTAGTGAATTTAACAAGCCTTGCGGTCTCCAGTCTTGCTCTCTCTGCTTCCTGTGCTCACTGCCAGATGTGACCCTCAGCTTGCTGCTCCAGCCCCGGCCACCATGCCTCCTGCCACAATGGACTCTAATTCCCTGGATCTGCCAATCATAAGCTCAAATAAACTCTTCCTTTTATAAATTCCCTTGTTCATGGTGGTTTATCACAGCAACAGAAAAGTCACTAATACACCCATGTAACTAGAAAATCAACCCAAAAGGAGTAGAAAAAAAGAAAGAAAACCAAAGTAAATAAATGAAATTGAGAATAAATAATAAAGATTAATAAAATCAAAACATTAACTTTTTAGAAAAAGATAAAGTTGATACACCTTTAGCTAGATTAAGAAAAAAAGGGAAACCTAAATAAAAATTATTTTTGTATATATGACCTCAAAACGCAGGTAACAAAAGCAAAGCTTGTCAGCTGGATTTTAGCAAACTGAAAAGCTTCTGTATAACAAAGAAAACCATCCTTTGAATCTCTTCATGGTGGAGTGAAAAGATAACACACAAGATGAGGGAGAACTTTGCAGACTATTTACCGGCAAGAAATTAATATTCAAAAGGTGAGAAACTCAGACTTCAACAGCAGAATTCCAAACAATCCATTTTTAAAAATAGGCAAATGATCTGATGGGCATTTTGCAAAAGCAGATATACACAAGACTAACAGATATATGAGAAAATGCTGAACATCACTAACTGCTTGAGAAATGAATGCAAAACAAAGTCACAATGAGATATCATCTCGCCCCACTTAAAACAATTAGACAATGGCTTTTGATAATAGAAGGAAAAGAAATAAAGCTGGCGAGGATGGGGAAAACTGGAGTACTTATATACTTTTCATTGAAATGTAAATTAATATACTGTCATGGAAAGCATATAGTTTTCTTCAAAAAAGCCAGAAATACAACTACCACATGGTGTAGTTGTTATTCCACCACTAAGGGCATAACCAAAGGAAGTTAAGTCAGGATTCTGAAGAGACATCTGCCCTCCTTTGGTTACTGCAGCAAAGACAGCCAAGATATAGAATTCTCCCAATAGTTCATCAGCAGTTGAACAGATAAAGAAAATGTCTTACTATGCACAATGGAATGTTATTGAGCCACAAAGTGAATGAAATCCCACCATTTGTAGAAACATGGAACCAGAGGACACTGTGTAGCATTGGAACAGAATACCAAAATCATTTCCTCTCACTTATATGTGTGTCTGCTAAAAGCTGATTTTATGTAGAGTAGAATACATGTTATGAGAGACTGGAAAGGGTGTAGGGGAGGGAAGGATGGAGAGAGGGTGGCTAGCTAGTACAGGAATGCAATTGGATAGAATAAATGATTCCTAATGTTCTGTGGTTTGGTAGGATAACTGCTGGAAAACAACTAATTGGATATTTCAAAATATAAAGGGGCTCTTGATTGCCCTCAACACAAGGAAATGATTAGTATCTGAAATAATAGGTAAGCTGATTATGATGATTTGATTACCTGCTGTTTAAATGTATTGAGATGCCACACTATGCTTCATACATATGTTCAATTATTTGTCATTTTTAAAGTGTGTGTGTCTATGTATTTAAAAAGAAGAGCAAAAGAGCTGAAAATAGCCCAAATTTCTACCATCTAGTTAAAGGACAAAAAGTACCAAACTACTGATACTTGCAAAAGCATGGGCAATTATCAAAAATATTAGGTTAAATGAAAGAAGGCAGACATAAAAGGCCACTCACCATAGATCCCATGTGCATGTCATTCTGGAAAATGTATCACTATAGAGACAGAAAAAAGAGCAGTTGTCCATCTGGCCCTAAGGTGGAAGAGTAGATTGACTAGAAAAATGTGTGAGGAAACTTCTTGAGATCATAGAAATATTCTAAATCTTGATTGTAATAATGGTGGTTGTATGACCATATACAACAAGAATACACCGAGCTGTAATTTGCAATCAATGGATTCTAGTGTATGTAAATTTCACTTCAATAAAACAGACTTTTAAATAATTTTTAAAATATCTTATTTTTATTTTATGTGTACACATGTGTATGAGTGCAGAGTTATACAATACCTGTGGGGGGCAGCAGAGGCCATGGGATCCCCTGGAACTGGAGTTATGACTGGTTGTTAGCAGCCATGTGAGTGCTGGGAACTGAACCCCTGTCCTCTGCAAAAACAGCCAGTGCTCTTAACTACTGAGCTACTTCTCCAGCCCCTAAAGCAGGATTTTTAAAAAAAAAGATATTAGATATATACAAAGTGTTTGTGATATTAGCAGGAATAAAAACTCTGAATAGTTGAGTCAAATAGGAAGAGACAGAAAAGACATTAATAAAAACCCTGAATTCCTGGCTAGTCTTGAAATACAGAACAGAAACCAGCATTCAAGTGTTAGTTAGTCAACCCATTTTGGGATGACATGTGTCACTGAGTGAAGTACTTTGTTCCAAATCTCAGTTTACCCATTGTTAAGAAAGGGGCATTGAGTTGGGCATGGTGGCACACACCTTTAATCCTAGCACTTGAGAGGCAGAGGCAGGCAGATCTTGTGAGTTCAAGGCCAGCCTGGTCTACAGAGTGAGTTCCAGGACAGCTGGGGCTACAGGGAGACCCTGTCTTGAAAAGAACAACAACAAAAAAACCCATAGAACAAGGAGAAATATGATGATGATGATGAGGTTGTTCTCCAACTGTAAATTGTAGACAACTATTATAGAGGTAATCTCTTATAAAACCAGTAAAACTGCCTTCTTTAAATGACTAATAGACATAGTGAAAAGACAACTGTGAAAAGGATTATTCTCTATTCAGAACCAAATGTAATACTAATGTCCTTAAGCTATGCACTTAAGCAAAATATATCAATACAGGAGCTCTGACATCAGCAATGGATTATTCTACCAAGGAGATGTTGGCCAGGGGATCCAAGCCCCCACAAAAGGTAAAGGCTTCTTGCCTCTAAACTGGGATACCTGCAAGAAGAGAGGGCAATAAGGCCCTGCTGTCAAAGACCTGACATTAACATGGGAAAGATATATTGAGACCACACATGCAAGTGTACAGATGGCCTCTGGAATACCAGAGAGTGTTACCAAAGGTCACTAAACCAATAAAGCAAATATGGGTCTCCTTGAGTCAAGCAAGAATCCTCCATCAGCACCAGCTACACCTCACCTGCCTGAAATTACTGTGCAGCAGAGGCAGCCATATGCCTGCATATCCCAAATCTAATTGGCTATTGGCTCTCTCCTTGGAGGAATAACTCACAGCTGATGCCACAAGCTTACATCCTCTAATGGTTAGGAGATGTTATAAGCCACAGTAAAACCCTGTCATATTTAACAGAAAAAAAATGTAATTCATGGATTAACATACCATCTGAACATCTGTGTCTATACCAAAGTAACCTACCATAACTATTAGTGCTGTTTAAATACCTATATATCTAATTGCTTGTGCTTCATTAGTAGGATCGAAAGGTTATTCCTGGACAAACTGTTAGCCCATGAAAGGAAACAGCCAGAATTGACCAGAATCCAAGACAACAGCTCCAGAGAGAGTGGACTGTTCTGCTTCTCATCCACCTGTGCCCCTTTTCTAAGCCCAGGGAATAATCTGCGGAAGAGGGGGCGTGGTAGAATGTAAGGGCTGCGATTGGGGTGAATGGTGAAACTACAGCAATGTAGTCTGGACACTCATTTGATCAACTTGATTGAACAAACAACCTGTCACCCCCCACTGGATGGTGGGAGCCCAGGGCTGTGTGGGTTTGCGCAACAAATGCCCTGCAAATTGGTTTTACATGAAAGGATGGCTTGTACTCAAGTTATCACTTAATTGGAATAAAAATGAAAAAAAAACAGAGAAAATGCAGGACAGTTATGGCAGAACGACAGGATCTGGGATGGGTGGGTGGTGTATTAGTCACTTTTCGTTGGCTGTGATAAGCACATGACCAAGGAACATAAAAAGAGAGTTTATTTGAGCTTACGATTGACGGTTTCCAGGGAATTAGAGTCCATTGTGGTGGGAGGTGTGGCGGCTGGATCTGAAGCAGCAAACCAAGGGTCCACATCTCGCAAAAAGAGCACAGGAACAGCAGAGAGGGGCGACTGTAGACCACGAGGCGTTAAAAACTCACTAAGCCCTGCCCACAGTGACACACCCTCCAGCATGGCCACACACCACAACCTCCAAAACAGCGCCACCAACTGGAGACAATTTCTGAATACCTAGAGCCTGTGGGGGACACACATTCAAACCACCACAGGTAAGCGGAGCTAATGGAATATGCCTGAACTATTGAAAAATGATGTATGAAATACACAAAGCATCAGTAAAAAAAAAAAAAAAAAAAAAAAAAAAAAAAAAAATTAACACAGAAAAAAAAAAACACAGGGCAATAAAACCAATGGACATGGTGCATGCCTTTAATCAGAGGATGTTAGGAAGCTGATCACTAGCAAGTTCCAGGGCAGCTGGGGGCTATAGGGAGACCCTGTCTCAAAGATGATATAAGAGAGATGACAAAGAGAGAAGAAGAGAGAGAGAGAGAGATAAAGGAAGAAGGTGAAAAGAAGGAAGAGGAAGGAAGGAAGGAAGGAAGGAAGGAAGGAGTAAGGAAGGAGGAAGTAACTGTAATGTAAGTAGAAAAGAAATTAATGTTCTTTTCTTTTGATCTGGTTAAATGCTCGTTTGTTACTACACTTACTGCTCTTGCAGAGGATTAGAATCCAGCACCCCCTGGGCTGGTGGCACATACCTTTAATCCTAGCACTCAGGAAGCAGAGGCAGAGGCAGAGGCAGGCACATCTCTGTGAGTTCAAAGCCAGCCTGGTCTACATACGAGCTTAGGACAACTGGAGCTCAGGAGGCCCTGTCTCAAAAAGGAAAAAAAAAAAAAAAAAGAATCCCAGCATCCATATGGTGGCTAACCACCATCCATAACTTCGGTTCAGTTCCAGGGGATCCAGTGTCCCTTCTGACCTCTAATGGGGTATTGTACCACACGGATGCACTTACATACATGCAGAGAATACACTCATACACATAAAATAAAAAATATTTTTAAAAGAAAAGTGCATTGAATGTTTAAATTCTTTAAGTGTCTCAAAAAAAGGAGTATGCTCACTGTTCCAAATCGTGTCTCCCTGGTTGGTCAGTACAGAAAGGCTGGGCTCTTGCCCTGATGCCTCACATTTTTATTGAAGAGGGAAATTATACAACTTGCCAGCAGGTGTCATATATTCATTTATGAAGAACCAGCGACTCATAGCAAAACGCTTTTAAAGTGAGTGTTTCTCCGATAATTCTGTCTGCAGTGGTTTTCAACATTGTATCTCTAGACAATGCTATGAAATAATCTAAATATTCTACCCGTTCCTCAAATCTAACCACGTATGCTAAATGTGTCAAGATAGAAAATCTCTTTTTATTCTACTGTGTTTAATGCTTCAAGGATTTTCAGAAAATATAGGATTAGGTTGACAAACATTACATACCCAACCCTGACAAACTCAGTTTTTTAATGGTATTTTCTTCATCCTTCATGTCACCTCCTGAGGAAGGTCTCGTGCTGGGAATACCATAAAACACTAATCTAAGCAAAATAACTTCCACATTGTCTGGTAACTTCTGTACAAGTCTCTCTTCTCTTTTGACCATTACCCTCACATGACAAACTCCTGATAGCTGCCAAGGCTAAATAGGCAGCCATGTAACACGGTGCCCTTTGCTCAGTGATGTTTGCTGATAGTGAACAATACTTGAATCACTCTTTTTTTTTTTTTTTTTTCTTTTCGAAACAGGGTCTCCCTGTACCCACAGCTGTCCTGGAACTCACTCTGTAGACCAGGCTGGCTTTGAACTCACAAAGATCCGCCTGCCTCTGCCTCCCAAGTGCTAGGATTAAAGGCGTGTGCCACCACGCCCAGCTTTGAATCACTCTTATATCATCAGGTAGTGTCTCCTGGACCAAGTGAACAATAAAGGGTCCAGGGAGTGACCAGAATAATTAAAAAGCCCATATAGTCATGTAGCTGTTTTCCCTGGAGGAACACAGGGAACAGCTGTGGCTTATTAAACAAAACAAAACAAAACATTAGGGCAGCAGTATGTAGAAACAGCACCAAAAACACTGAGATGGTGAAATAGATACATGGCTTATGTAACGAGCTAGCAGGAAGTCTTAAGTTTTTTCTGCCTAAGATACTTAGAGATCAGTCATTGGAGATGTCTAGGCATTCCTTAGATAATGTTTATTTGATAAATCAAAATACATAGATTATAAGAAAAGTAATTACATTTAAAAAGTTATCAAAATATTTATAAGATGTATCATCAGTCTTAAAATGACTACTGTAATTTCATAAAAGTGATATTTTTGAGAAATATGTGACTTCAAAATGATACAAAAATGGATTTAATTTCTTTAGATTTACTGTATGTGTGTCTGCATGTCTGTACATGGGCACGTGCATCCCACGGCATATGCAGAGAGGTCAGAGGGTACCTCGCAGGAGTGGTTCCCTCCTTCCTCTAAATATGTTCTAATTTTAAGGATGGTGACAACGCCTCCACCTGCTGACACCACGTCATCAATCTGAAGATGTACTTTTTAGTCATAGATACTATTAATTTCTATGGTTTTTGCCTAAATTGACACTTGCTGAAAATTTTAATTCAGTGAAATTAAAGATGTGATTCTCCTTTCTATATAGAGCTTTACATTCTATTTATGCTTGAGGAGGTCTGTGGACCCCGAATTAAGAACTCTAGGGCTGGAAGGAAGACAGAATGGTGGGTGCCAGGGAACTAGGAAGGTCAGAGGGCAGCGGGATTTTCCTTCAGCAGCAGAGACCTCCTTCTCTCTCCTCTTCGGAAAGCTCACACTTTGGCTGCCTTGACCCTCACCTTGTCTCTATTTTTTGCCCATTGCAACAGACACTACATCTCGGTCACTCCTTGAAATCAGTATTTCCCATATCAGACCTGATGTCCGAGCATTATTACCTTTCCATGGCACCGTCTAGGACTTTAAATGATCTAATTTCTCTAGGTTTTTTTCACAGTTGGCTATTCTGCTTTTAAGACTTCTTTCTTCTTTATCTGTTCACTTAATTTTCTAGCAGCACCCTTTTTCAGTTTCCATCTCTACTTCCCCTGCCTGGGACTCAGTCCCCGACCTTCTACCTGCACGTGCTTCTCTGCTCACTCTGCACTCTCCATACTCTGGCCAGTTCCACTTCCGATTAGATCCCTCTATTTAACTACCTGTGATGCCTTCTGAAATGTGCCCCAAATCCCTCAAACTCAGTGTATCCAAGCCTTAGGTCACTGGTTCTCACTCCGCTGCCTTTCTCATGGCCACTATTCTGGCCAATGAGCTTACAGTAAATACAAAGCTGCCTTTTTGTTTTGTTTTTTGTTTTTGTTTTTTTACATTTGTTATTATCATGCCTATAATAACAAATGTAGAAAATGAACTGAAGCCCAAAGGGGTAACTTACTCAAAGTCAAAAGGCTTTTTTTGTTTGTAACCCCAGTTGGCCTGGAACTCACAGATCTGCTGTCCTTTGCCACCTAAATGCTGGGATTGAAGATGTGCATTACCATGCCCGGCCCAAAATGCTTTTAGATGACAGAGCCCAGATGAAAGTCTTGTTCTCTTGAAAACTCTGAAGCTGTACGCCTGCTTGTTATTCTGTCTCTGCTATTCCTGACCTCAAATCTATGCACTGGATGAGGGTTTTTTTTCCCAAGGGGAAAATCTGGTCACTCTATCTGGCTTCCTATGATTGTTCAGAGTTAATTTTTTTCTTAATTTACTTTAAAAATATTTTATTTACTTTTTATTTTTATTTTACGTGTATGAGTGTTTTGCCTGCGTGTAAGTGCACCTATGTAAATGCCATCAGAGGAGAGAAGAGGGCATCAGATCCCCCTTGGAACTGGAGTTATGGACAGCTATTAGCCGCCATGAAGGTGCTAGGAACTGAATCTGTATCTTCTGCAAGAGCAGCCAGTGCCCTTTAACTGGTAAGCCATTTCTCCAGCTCCTTCTTTATTTTTATGTTATGTATATGGATGTTTTGCCTGAATGTAAGTATACCATGTGCATGCAATGGTCACAGATGCCAGGAGAGGGCGTCAGATACCTTAGAACTGGAGTTATGGAAGGGTTAGCCTCCATGTGAGAGCTGGGAACCCAACCCTGGGTCCCCTGCTAGAGCAGCCAGTGCTGTTAATTGCTGAACCATTTCTCCTGCCCCATTTTCCAGGGTTCTTGAGTGCCTTGATAAGATTACTCTGGGGGCTTTCTCAGCAGGTGGGAGAACTCCAAAGGAAGGGAACAGTTAGAAACGATTACTGAGCAAAAGGTTTGAGAAAGCCAGGTTTGGGGTCAGGACATTTCCTAGAGTCTGTCAGCAGTGTTTTAAAATCTTAATTCACATCTCCACCTAAGGAAAATAAATACATTTCTTTCCTTAGACTCTGAAAAATCTTCAAGCTATCTCCTTCTGGGAGGGAAAAATTTATAGGTAAATACTTGAATTGATCTTTGTTTTCTTCTTTTTAAATATTTTATTTATTATTTTTATTTTATGTGTCTGAGTATTGCCTGCATGTGTGAAGGTGCACCTGTGTCACGTAGAGCCCAAGGGGGACAGAAGAGGGCATCAGACTGTATGTAGAGGCAGGCCACCTGTAGCTGCCCCTAGGTAAGAATGGCTTGCATCACCTCCTGATACAAACTTGTGATACAGAGCTTGTGATGTATACAAGGAACGTGTTGCAGGGTCTGGGAGCAGGCCCTGAGAGATGACGTCATTCTGTTTGTATAAGTGAGGTGCTGTATACAGTAAACTGATTGTTCATTGCCATCAGATGAGAGTCCCAGAAAACAACCCGCAATTTAAGTGCGGGCTAAATGTGGATCCAGCAGATTCACAATTGGGTTTCAGCTAGCTCAACTGCTTAAGGGAGCAGCACTCCCTAAGTCAAAGGTGAAGCTTTAAGGATAATCAATCCTTTAGCCTGAGTGAGGCTACATAGCATGGGTCTTGAACAAGGAGTGACCAACTCTTAGATCTGGTTTAGCTATCAACCTGAGGCCTGTGAAGTCAAGTTCACAGCCCATGGGCTGCAGAATAACAAATTTTGCTGCTGCTCCAAGGTCATCAGTCTTTCAGACTAGCTCCCAGCTTTGTCTTAATCAACAAACAGGGCGGGCCAACAGCCTGCCCTCCCCCCCCCCCCCCGCCCCCTCCAGTTCTTCAGCATCAGAGTCCCCTGGAACTGGAGTTACAGTTGTTAGCCGCCATATGGGTGCTGGAAATTGAGCCCAAGACTTCTGCAAGAGCAGCCAGTGCTCTGAACCACTGAGCCATTACCCCAGCCCCTGGAATTGATCTTCGTATTATATCTCTCAGCATTCATAGTCAGAAAGATAGGAATTTGATACAATTATTTTCTGGTTGTGCTGAGACCCCCTCCTGCTCCCTCATGCCTTTTGGGTCAATGCATAACCCACAACCCAGTCTGGCAGCTTGGATAGGGGAGATTCTGAGCCGGAACAGTGTGAGAGAAAGTTATCCATGCTTCACAATATTGTCTTGGGCATAAAAATGACACTGTACATTTAAAAAATTATTCTAGAACTGGGCATGGTGGCGCACTCCTTTTATCCCAGCACTCAGGAGGCAAAGGCAGGCAGATTTCTGCCTAAGTTCAAGGCCACCATGGTTTACATAGCGAGTTCCAGGCCAGCTGGGACTAAAGGGAGACCCTTTAATTTTAACCCTCAAAAAGACAAAAAAAAAAAATTATTTTAGCCTCAAGTGGACTCATGCTTTCTAGAAGCCCAAAGTACATTTCTGAAACTAGCTCATTACAGGGCAAAGCTCTCTCACAAGCTTTGTTGTGTTGTCAGTAGACTGTTCAGAAGCTCAACACTGATGGTGTTAACTGATGACAGTGGCCAAAGCCTTCCTGTCTGGAATAATTTGTCTCTGTGATATGGCTGACACTTCTTTGGCTCCTCAAGGTTGAGTTGTATGCTCCCGGAATACCTGGTATTTTCTTCTAGAATAGCATTTAGCCCTCTGCTCCTACATCCCTTACTGTTCTGCAAAGTCATTGTGGACTGAATCAGACTATGCACTATTACATCCCAATGCCAAATTAAAAACCCCGAATCCCTGCTTGCATCAGTAAACAAAGAGATTCACTGGTGTTCTTCAACCCTTCTTCCTTACCTATAATACATGAGAGGCAGACAACAGAGGAAAGTGTGATGGTGGTCTTTCAGTTCCATCAACCCAAAGGAAGAATTCTATATTTAGCATACCCACAGAGTAGACTTTTTGCTACAGTATTTCCAGAAGAGGGAATATCCTAAGCTTTTTCCATTTATGGGTAGTTCACATTTTTAGAAAGTGCTTTTTTAGTTGAATTAAAGTCTTCCTCCTTTATTCTATCTGCCCTTGGACTTTTATAGATTTCCATTGCTGTAGTATTACTCCTCACATTTTCTTTTTTTTAATTTTTATTTATTCTTGTACGTACATGAATGTACTGTCTGCATGGTGGTCCCAGGCAGAGGTCACTGTCTGTCGACGCGCTTTGTTCCATTTACAGCACAATTTTCATCAAGTGATAGCTTATCTGTTCATATGTCAGAAGAGGGCGTCGGATTCCTCTGGAACTGGAGTTAAAGACGGTTTTCAGCCGCCATGTGGGTGCTGGGGATCGAACCCAGGTCCTCTGCAAGAGCAGTCGGCACTCTTAACCACTAGGCCATCTCTCCAGCCCCTCTCCTCACATTTTCTTTAAAGACATAAAATCAAAGTGATTTAAAATGTCATAAGGATGATTCGTCTTACCTAGACATCACCCCCCCTTGGAACATTAAGTTTTACTCCCCTCCGCATTAAAATGCACAGGGTTTCTTTTTTAATTCAGATATTTACAGACTTTTAAAAAGGGACATGAATAGTGGTGGGTTTGGTGATGACTTTCAGGGAAGAAAATGGCCTTGACATTTTTGTTTTACGTTGAAAGTCATTGGTCTTTTTCAGTTACTTAATGACCTGCTATGGGGATTCATTTCTGGCTGAGACATTTTATATTTGAATATGCTCATCCGAACATCGCTATGCAACCTCCTCCTGTTCCCATGTTGCTACTGTCTGGTTGTCACTGTCACTTCACCTCCACAATGACAAAATTAACTACCTTGCCTAGTTCACTGCCTCTGTCAAGCACTGCCACCAGCACTGTTTATCTCTCAGGCATTGTAAAGTAAAAGGCTCTCCTCCTGCCCCTTCCTCCATCTTGCCGTCTACACAGTCGTGGGCATTTTCTTCTCTGCAGTGTTTCACACACTTCTATCTCATTTTCATCTACAAGGCACAGTACAGCCACAGCCTGTAATCAAACTGAAAACCTTCAATATATCTTAAAATATCCAAGTTTCTTCCTCTGTCTCCATGTCAAGTCCTTCAACTTCCTAAGGCCTCTCCCCATCTTTCAAATTGTCCAACTTTGTTTTAGACCCTGGACCTTCCCATCCAACCCAACAAAATTCCAAGTCCCCTCTGGTGGGTACCCACCCTCCCTGTTCCCGCTGCTCACCCACTGCCTTCACAGTGATATGTTCTTCTCCTTGCCAACTGAAAAGCCCACAGCAATTCTATTTCCTCCACAACCTTTTGCTGAAATTGTTGGAAGTCTTATTCATCTCCTCTTAAGATTTTAATGTAAATTATAACATAAACAAAAATGAATAAAATTTATACACTCAGTTTAACCACTGGTTCTAAAAAGAGTACACTTGTATCCCACTGACATAGGAAATAGATTATTAGAATGTCACAAGCAAGCCCTCCGATTCCATCCCCACTCAATTGAATGGCATTGATAGTTTGTACACTATAATTTAGTTCTTAGACCAATTAGTACCTTCTTTCCTTGCCTTGTGGATTAAACATGCTGATTTTATTCTTCGTACTCAAATGGAAAGCTCTGAAAAGGTAGGATCCATACAGATTATTCTGTAGAATATCCCACTGCCTCAAACAGTGCTAAGTAAATATTATATACTCAATAGATGTTTGTTCACTGATTATAGACTAGGAGAAAGCAGCGGTAGAGACAGGCAATACATACATCTATGCCCAAGAGCTAACATAATTATGTTTTTAAAAGAAAGAGTACCATGTAGAAAAAGGCACACTTCTACACTCTTAAGTTCTTTTCCCATATATTGTGTTTACAGCGAGTTTCAGTTTTCTTTCCTTTAAATAGCATGCAGCTTTCTTGGAAAATTCTCTGGGAATTTCCAGTTTTGCAGAGCAGAACATACAGGAATGCCTTGTTAATGAGAAGTCCATGGCAACATGACAGAAGGGCCAGAGACGGCTTCCCTACACCAGTTAAAGAACCAGAGCAATTCCAAAGCAGCCTGCTCACCACTGCCCAACTCTCTTATTTACACAACTTTGTATCGTATGCAGTGTCTCTAGGATTAAACACATTAGCAAATGTGAGTAAACATCCCACATCCTAGAACTTTTATCACTCAGGACTTTGGTCTCTGATTCTACAACAATATTTGAGATGAAATTATATATACATATAAAATATGCAGTGTAAGGAATAGTAAAAATAAGATATGAACATTTTAAATGAGTAATCTCTCAAGGAGTTATCAGTGTAAGTAAACATTTGACTGGAAGACATGATATAGTATAAACTAATTAAAAGTGGATGAAGAGAGCTGGGAACATAGTTGAACTCTCAGGGTGTTTGCCTAATGTGCACAAAGCCCCGGGTTTGTTCCCCAGAATCACATAAAACCAGGCATGGTGCTACAACATTACCTGGGAGGTGGGGTCAAGAGGATCAAAGTTCAAGGACATCTTCACCTATGTAGTGCGTTCGAGGCCTGCCTGGGCAACGTGAGACCCTATGTCAGAAAGAAAAATAATAAAGTGGATAAAGGCAGGCCTTGGCAATGCATCCTAGAACTTGGGAGGCTGAGGTAGCTTGGAGATTCAAGTCCAGTCTGGGCTACATAGAGGCCCTTCTGGGCTTTGTGGAGAGACTCAGTCTGAAAAAAAATATAAAAATATATCAATGATGACATGGGAAATGGCATAAATATTACAAGACAGTAATAATTTACTGCCTGGTCAGACCTAAGCATCTTTGAGTTGCTGTTGGGTTAAACAAATATTCTTTACATTGGACAAGTTGAGAATCCATCAGAAAAAAGAACATCTCCACTTTTGTCTTATCCTAGGCTTCTATGACTGGGGCAAAATCCATTTCTTTGAAGAATTCTTTCCAGCTTGTGGAAATTATAATCATACAGTAATATAATCAGGAAGAAAATTTATATTACTAAAATAGGTTTACTTGTAACAGTTTAGTTTTATTCAAAGACCAAGAAAACAACTATCTAAGATAGAATTAAGCCACCTTGAGAACATCTGACATTCATGTCATCAGTTAGGCAGCTAAACCAAACTTCTATGCTTTATGTACTATTTAGAAGACTTCACTTTCATTCATTCAATTATTTCATTAAATATAAGATTTATTTTCCCCTTTCTTCTTCTTTATTATACAGTAAAATTTCAATCAGTAGTCATGAATGTGCCAAAAGAAGAGAAAACTGCTGTTTCTAGTCCACACTCACTCAGGAACAATTGTTTCAAATGCACGATGGTGTTTATTGTCATCCAGAGTGAGGAAGTGGCTGGTATGTGGGAATACTGGAATACTGAGGTCTGGCCTTATCTAGGGTCTCAGCCCTTTGCTACATAGCTCTCTGCTGAAAATACCGCAGAACATGAAGAAGGCACAGCACCGCCTGCCCCTCTGTGATTAAGCTTTTGTTCTGGACAGAACTCAGAGCAGTTCAAGCAGCCCATCCATGAGGTCATCATTTGAACTAAGATGCACATGCAGTTTGCCTTTATTTAAAGAAGAGTGCATGAGAACATGTCTTGTTTATGAAATTCTGAGTCTCTTTCATGACCATTGAGACTCTCTGTATAATTTAGTGTTTTTTTTCCCACTGCACTGTCTGTAGTGTCTCCATATGGAAAATTGGTACCAAATTTAATCTTGCATCCACAGCCTTAAAATTTTCATGCCATTTACTTAACACTGATTTTTAATTCTTTTAGAGAAGAGACATGTTTTAAAAAAAAAAAACAGAATATTTCACTCTATTGTCTTTTTTTCAGACTCTTTTTTTAATTTTATTTTTGTATATGTATGAATGTACTGTCTGCATATAGGTTTGTGCACCCGTGTCGTGCAATGCCACGGAGATCAGAAGAGGGTCTCAGATTCCCCTGGAACTGGAGTTCTCCTGGAATTGGAGTTACAGATGGTTCTCAGCCACCATGTGGGTGCTGGGGATTGAACCCGGGTTCTCTGCAAGGAGCAGGCGGTGCTCTTAACTGGTAGAGCTTTCTCTCCAGTCCCCAGACTCTTTCTTAAAAGATATACAAAGGCCAGCCGTGCGTGATGGCGCACACCTTTAATTCTGACACTGGAGGCAGAGGTCAGAGATGAGCCAGTGGTCTACAAGGCCAGCCTGGTCTACAGAGTGAGTTCCAGGACAGGGGGGCTACAGGGAGGTTATACAGGGTGATTTTAGCTTTTCATCCTTAAAGGGACAGATTGTTAATAAACCCTTCAGTTAATGTTTATTTAATATTAAATTGTCACCTTTAGGTGAGTTTATCAGCAAACATTTAACATATTACAATAAAAATATTTGTTTACCAGACACTTTTCTGCGAGTAAATTTATTAATGAGTACATCTGATATCTTACCAAGGCTTTCCCTTTGTTGAGCTTACAGCCTAATCAGAAAAACTAGTAACACTATAACCATACAGAGGCAGTCTAATCAGTTTTAGTTGTGTAAGGTCAAACCCTTACAAGTATAAGCCGACAGGGCTGGAGAGATGGCCTAGCAGTTAAGGAGCACGTCTGTCTTACAGAGGACCCAGGTTCGATTCCAACACCCACACAGCGCTGGAACTTTCTAACTCCAGTTCCAGGGGAATTGACACCCCTCTTCTGACCGCCATAGCATTGCAGACACGGGTGCAACAAACCTACATGCAGACAGTACATTCATACACATAAAAAAATAAATAAAAATTTTAAAAAAGTATAGCTGACCATAGGAATGATTTCTGCTATTCTGATTGAGTGATACAAATATGGACAGGTGTCTATAGATGGTCTGAATCTGTAGAAATCAGAGAATCTCCAGGTTGCAGAGGAAGTCAGAGGTACAGAGAAAACTTCAATCCATTTTTAATGGATTTCCCAGCAGAAATTATTAAAGCAGGTGTTAGATAGGTAGCTCCAGCAGTTACAGGAGGCTGAAAGTGGTCAAAGCAATGCCCAGTAGACCTCTGATACAATGTACTATAGGTAAAGACAGAATATGGAAGAGATGCCCAGTCCCACTGAGGGAGGGGTATTAATGGAAGATCCGTGGTCTTCCTGTGTAACAGTGTCTACAAATAAATGTCATTGCATTTGCTCCATTAATGACAGTTCTTCCTTTACATTAGCAAAGCTGGTTACTTGCCTTACTCTTAGATTGTTCTAGGTTTCAGCTGAATATCTACATTTGGTAATGAGGTGAATGTTTTGGTTGCTTTGAAAGGCGCAGCATGTTAAGATGAGGTTGTAATTTGAATGTTCCTAGTGTGGTTGTGTGAAACAGCAAGTCCATAAAGTTAATAGTGTAGTACATTTGGGTTCTGTAAAAATATAATGTCTTTTGAGGGAGAGATGAGGTAAACACATTAAGATTACCTCTCTCACACATTTAGGCTTTGGTGCTTTGGTTCTTTGCTTTGAAGTACTTAGTTTCTCGCTCTTCCTTTCTTAACATATCTTTAGCTTTAGGAGATTTCTGTGGCTGTTAAAAAACTGGTGATTAAAAAAAAGTCAGCCTTGAACATATTCATACTGTCTGCAATTTAAGCAATTCTTGCTTATGTTCTACCAAAGTATAAATATTTATGACATAAAGTAATGCCCATTGGAAACAACTATTGTTGTATATGTGAACAAAGTATATTTCACGTATTATATACATAGAAACTACGATGAATCAAATCTTCCACTAATTTTATGTCTTCTATCAATGAAATACATCTTCTCTTTGTCCAAGATTTATATACTGAAATCTTAAATTCCAAAGTAATGATATTAGGAATGTGGCCCTGTGGGAGGTGATTGGTCCCTGAGGGTGGAGTCCTAGTGAACTTGCATGCCTAATGAGAGACCCTGGGAGGCAGGGGTCTCCTTGCTGATTCTGCTATTTGAGGACACTCAAGATGACTATTATCTGTGAAAAACAAGACAAGCCCTCATTACACACAACTAATGTTTGACTCCTCAAGCATCCAGAACTCTAGGAAATGTGTCTTGTTTAAGGCAAACTAGTATGGTATTTTGTTAGAGCATCCCAAATAGATTAAGAGAAAGTCTTTGGGTAAACGATGCAAACTCTCTGGCTCTGGAATATTAATATGCATGATAAGATATTTGATTTGATTAGTGCTAGGAGTGACTTAGTGGTCAAGAATTGCCTAGCGTGGACAAAGCCTAGGTTTGGCTCCCAAACGCAAAAGAAATAAAAAGTTGCTTAGATGAAATAAACTTTTCTTCAGCTCAAAGCCTCTATTATTTAGGCTTTCCTTTGCAATAAAATTTCTCTTAAAAACAAGCCTAGCGAAAGGAGATCAAAAACACAATGCTAAATTATTATGTTAGTTTCAAATTCCTTTGATATAATAGTTTGATTTAATGTTTGTTGAGTAGCTGTGATAATAAAGCACAGGAAAAAGTAACACCCAAAGTCTTGTTAAACTAGGCCCTGTTTTCTTTAGATTTTGTCCACTAAAAGCAGCAGAAAAAGTCCCTCTCATATTTTCTGAAGGAAATGAGACAAATCATTTAAATAGCAATATTAGCTAAGTGAAAATTTAACACACATGCTCTCCTTGAAGAGCATTTTGAAAGAAAGATCAAAACTCTTTAAAATATCTGTGGCATCAAACTCTCCCATTTTCCTGGGGAAATTCCCATGATGTATGAATTCACACAGTTTAAAAAGTTCAGATTTGATGAAAGGAAGAAAAATTCATTAACAATGCATTTATCCATGTTTTAAAACAAAGCCTAAAATCATAGGAGGTGACTATGTTTCTGATTTGATTCCTATCAGATAGAAAAACTAATCCACCCCAGAGTCCAGGGAGCACTGTGTGACACCGTGCAAAACTGAAAGTGAGGTAAATTTTCTGATAATAATGTTTCAAAAACATAAAATATAGAACATGCATAAAGACAAAGGAAAGGAACTTTCAAATCAAAGTAATCCGCCATGGAAACTGCTGGTGACAGCCTTCAAAACTAGCAGCACCATTTACTGTTGGGCAGTGCTCCACTAGACATCAGGTCCATTCATGACTGGATAGCTCAGCATGAGGCTAAGTGCATCCACTTATGCAGTTCATGCATGGCTGAATGGACATGGGCAAATCTATTTCCATTAAGATCCTGAAGAGATCCTCTTGGAAAACAACTTGACTCAGAGATGAAACAGATATCCTAGTATCCAAGCTTTGGTTAGCAGAAAGGAACAGAGATTGAGGATATTTGTTCCTCTATACTACAGAGTCACTTGGGCTTGTTCTCCACATGGTCCCTGTCTAGGTCAGAAAAAGAGCCAAGAGCATGTACCAAAAGGCAATTTCTCCTGAAACAGTAGCATATAGCTATCAACAATATGACTTTGATATAGACCTCCAATTCGTGTGACACAAAATGGGATGCACCTTTTTTTAAAATCACAATACTGAATAATAAATGGATCGGAGAGAGTATAAAAGATAAAGATAAAAGCATTCCTGGAACTTGAATGACAATGACAATACAACAACAAAACCTAGGATACCTTAAAAGCAGTCTGAGAGGAAGTTTATAGCCCTGGGTGCCTACATTATAGAAAAAACAGAGCACAAGTGAACAATCTACACTGCAGCTAAAAGTGCTTGAGATGCAACAAAGATGAACCATAAATGCAACAGACGGGGGAAATAACAAATCAGAGCAGAATAATGAAGTAGAAACAAAGAAATAATACAAGAAGTCAATGAATCCAAGTTGGTTCTTGAAAGGAGTATAACGATAGATAGCTCTAGCCCAGTTAACCAAAAGAAAGAACAACTCCAAATCAATACAAAGTCAGTGATGAAAGGAAGATATCACGACAGAGCAAGGAAAGACCAGAAAATCATGTGAATATCTTCAAAAAATATAATCGGGACGTGGGAGATGGTCTAGCGGTTAGAGCGTCCGACCGCTCTTAACAGGGACTCGGGTTCGATCCCAGCCCCAGCATGGGCGGCCGAGGCCGTCTGAGATCCAGTGTTCCAGGAGAGCTCCAAATTTATTTTTGTATGTGTATGAATGTACTGTCTGCATGTAGGTTTGTACACCCGTGTCGTGAATGCCACTGAGGTCAGAAGAGGGTCTCAGATTCTCCTGATACTGGAGTTCTCCTGGAATTGGAGTTACAGATGGTTCTCAGCCACCATGTGGGTGCTGGGGATTGAACCCGGGTCCTCTGCAAGAGCAGTCGGTGCTCTTAACTGGTAGGCTATCTCTCCAGTCCCCAGACTCTTTCTTAAAAGGTTATACAAAGGCCAGCCGGGCGTGATGGCGCACACCTTTAATTCTAGCACTCGGGAGGCAGAGGCAGAGGCGGATCATTGTGAGTTCAAGGCCAGCCTGGTCTACAGAGTGAGTTCCAGGACAGTTGGGGCTACAGGGAGGTTATACAAGGGTGATTTTAGCTTTTCATCCTTAAAGGAAGCATTGTTAATAAACCCTTCAGTTAATGTTTATTTAATATTAAATTGTCACCTTTAGGTGAGTTTATCAGCAAACATTTAACATATTACAATAAAAATATTTGTTTACCAGACACTTTTCTTGCGAGTAAATTTATTAATGAGTACATCTGATATCTTACCAAGGCTTTCCCTTTGTTGAGCTTACAGCCTAATCAGAAAAACTAGTAACACTATAACCATACAGAGGCAGTCTAATCAGTTTTAGTTGTGTAAGGTCAAACCCTTACAAGTATAAGCCGACAGGGCTGGAGAGATGGCCTAGCAGTTAAGAGCACTGTCTGCTCTTACAGAGGACCCAGGTTCGATCCCCAGCACCCACAAGGCGGCTGAGAACTGTCTTTAACTCCAGTTCCAGGGGAATCTGACACCCTCTTCTGACCTCCATAGCATTGCATGACACGGGTGCACAAACCTACATGCAGACAGTACATTCATACACATAAAAAAATAAATAAAATTTTTAAAAAAGTATAAGCTGACCATAGGAATGATTCTGCTATTCTGATTGAGTGATACAAATATGGACAGGTGTCTATAGATGGTCTGAATCTGTAGAAATCAGAGAATCTCCAGGTGACAGAGGAAGTCAGAGGTACAGAGAAAACTGTCAATCCATTTTTAATGGATTTCCCAGCAGAAATTATTAAAGCAGGTGTTAGATAGGTAGCTCCAGCAGTTACAGGAGGCTGAAAGTGGTCAAAGCAATGCCCAGTAGACCTCTGATACAATGTACTATAGGTAAAGACAGAATATGGAAGAGATGCCCAGTCCCACTGAGGGAGGGGTATTAATGGAAGATCCGTGGTCTTCCTGTGTAACAGTGTCTACAAATAAATGTCATTGCATTTGCTCCATTAATGACAGTTCTTCCTTTACATTAGCAAAGCTGGTTACTTGCCTTACTCTTAGATTGTTCTAGGTTTCAGCTGAATATCTACATTTGGTAATGAGGTGAATGTTTTGGTTGCTTTGAAAGGCGCAGCATGTTAAGATGAGGTTGTAATTTGAATGTTCCTAGTGTGGTTGTGTGAAACAGCAAGTCCATAAAGTTAATAGTGTAGTACATTTGGGTTCTGTAAAAATATAATGTCTTTTGAGGGAGAGATGAGGTAAACACATTAAGATTACCTCTCTCACACATTTAGGCTTTGGTGCTTTGGTTCTTTGCTTTGAAGTACTTAGTTTCTCGCTCTTCCTTTCTTAACATATCTTTAGCTTTAGGAGATTTCTGTGGCTGTTAAAAAATGGTGATTAAAAAAAAGAATCAGCCTTTGAACATATTCATACTGTCTGCAATTTAAGCAATTCTTGCTTATGTTCTACCAAAGTATAAATATTTATGACATAAAGTAATGCCCATTGGAAACAACTATTGTTGTATATGTGAACAAAGTATATTTCACGTATTATATACATAGAAACTACGATGAATCAAATCTTCCACTAATTTTATGTCTTCTATCAATGAAATACATCTTCTCTTTGTCCAAGATTTATATACTGAAATCTTAAATTCCAAAGTAATGATATTAGGAAGTGTGGCCCTTGGGAGGTGATTGGTCCCTGAGGGTGGAGTCCTAGTGAACTGATGCCCTAATGAGAGACCCTGGGAGACAGGGCTCCCTTGCTGATTCTGCTATTTGAGGACACATCAAGATGACTATTATCTGTGAAAAACAAAGCAAGCCCTCATTACACACAACTAATGTTTGACTCTCAAGCCTTCAGAACTCTGAGAAATGTGTCTTGTTTAAGGCAACTAGTATATGGTATTTTGTTAGAGCATCCCAAATAGATTAAGAGAAAGTCTTTGGGTAAACGATGCAAACTCTCTGGCTCTGGAATATTAATATGCATGATAAAGTATTTTGATTTGATTAGTGCTAGGAGTGACTTAGTGGTCAAGAACTTGCCTAGCGTGGACAAAGCCCTAGGTTTGGCTCCCAACACCGCAAAAGAAATAAAAAGTTGCTTAGATGAAATAAACTTTCTTTCAGCTCAAAGCCTCTATTATTTAGGCTTTCCCTTTGCAATAAAATTTCTCTTAATAAAACAAGCCTAGGAAAGGAATCAAAAAACAATGTAAATTATTATTGTTAGTTTCAAATTCCTTTGATATTAATAGTTTGATTTAATGTTTGTTGATGTAGCTGTTTATAATAGCACAGGAAAAAGTAACACCCAAAGTCTTGTTAAACTAGGCCCTGTTTTCTTTAGATTTTGTCCACTAAAAGCAGCAGAAAAAGTCCCTCTCATATTTTCTGAAGGAAATGAGACAAATCATTTAAATAGCAATATTAGCTAAGTGAAAATTTAACACACATGCTCTCCTTGAAGAGCATTTTGAAAGAAAGATCAAAACTCTTTAAAATATCTGTGGCATCAAACTCTCCCATTTTCCTGGGGAAATTCCCATGATGTATGAAATTCACACAGTTTAAAGATTCAGATTTGATGAAAGGAAAGAAAATTCATTAACAATGCATTTATCCATGTTTTAAAACAAAGCCTAAAATCATAGGAGGTGACTATGTTTCTGATTTGATTCCTATCAGATAGAAAAACTAATCCACCCCAGAGTCCAGGGAGCACTGTGTGACACCGTGCAAAACTGAAAGTGAGGTAAATTTTCTGATAATAATGTTTCAAAAACATAAAATATAGAACATGCATAAAGACAAAGGAAAGGAACTTTCAAATCAAAGTAATCCGCCATGGAAACTGCTGGTGACAGCCTTCAAAACTAGCAGCACCATTTACTGTTGGGCAGTGCTCCACTAGACATCAGGTCCATTCATGACTGGATAGCTCAGCATGAGGCTAAGTGCATCCACTTATGCAGTTCATGCATGGCTGAATGGACATGGGCAAATCTATTTCCATTAAGATCCTGAAGAGATCCTCTTGGAAAACAACTTGACTCAGAGATGAAACAGATATCCTAGTATCCAAGCTTTGGTTAGCAGAAAGGAACAGAGATTGAGGATATTTGTTCCTCTATACTACAGAGTCACTTGGGCTTGTTCTCCACATGGTCCCTGTCTAGGTCAGAAAAAGAGCCAAGAGCATGTACCAAAAGGCAATTTCTCCTGAAACAGTAGCATATAGCTATCAACAATATGACTTTGATATAGACCTCCAATTCGTGTGACACAAAATGGGATGCACCTTTTTTTAAAATCACAATACTGAATAATAAATGGATCAAGGAAGAGATAAAGAAAGAAATAAAAGCATTCCTGGAACTGAATGACAATGACAATACAACACAACAAAACCTATGGGATACCTTAAAAGCAGTCCTAAGAGGGAAGTTTATAGCCCTGG
>VZQC01012531.1:13194-24072 GCA_009823505.1 Rhizomys pruinosus
CTTTAGTTCCAGCTGGCCTAGAGCTCGCTATGTAGACCAGGCTGGCCTTGAACTCACAGAGATCTGCCTGCCTCTGCCTCTCGAGTGCTGGGATTAAAGGCGTGCACCATCACGCCTGGCTAACAATTTTTATTTTTATTTTTTTGGTCTTTTTCGAGACAGGGTCTCCCTGTAGCCCCAGCTGTCCTGGAACTCACTCTGTAGACCAGGCTGGCCTTGAACTCACAAAGATCCACCTGCCTCTGCCTCCCAAGTGCTAGGATTAAAGGCGTGCACCACCACGCCTGGCTTGGCTAACAATTTTTAAAGTAAGCTTTGGAAGAGGTTCTGAAGATTATGTTTTTTATATTTTTAAATTTCTATTAAAAATCTGTGTTTCTTTCTTGGATGCCGTGATGGGGTGCTTTTGCTAAATAAGACAATTCTAATATAAGTTTATTCTAAAAGTTTTCTTATATTAGAAATCTAGGGCTGGAGAGATGGCCTAGTGGTTAAGAGTGCCGACTGCTCTTACAGAGGACCCAGGTTTGATCCCCAGCACCCACATGGTGGCCGAGAACCGTCTGAAGCTCCAATTCCAGGAGAACTCCAGTTCCAGGGGAATCTGACACCCTCTTCTGACCTCCGCGGCACGGGTGCACAGACTTGCATGCAGACAGTACATTCATCACTTAAAAAAAAAAAAATCTAATAGTTCTGCTTAGCAGTCAAGAGAGTTGTAAATTACATTCCTGAAATTGAATGTGAATGGCTCAGTCAATAAAATGAGCTCATTTCCCAGCACCTATGTAAAACCTGGGTATGGCAGAACTCTGAATAGCACTCTTGGGGAGGTGGAGACAAGAGGGCTTGATAGAAAGGTAATTTAGCTGAATCAGGGAGCTCAGGTTCAGTGAGAGATCCTGCCTCAAAAAAAAAAAAAATGTGAGTGGTGTTTGAGGAAGTGACCTGAAGATGACTCCTGGCCTTCACATACATATGCACCTGTACATGTATACACATGTACAGACACACATACACAAAATTATCTTTGATAATAAAATTAATCTTTGAATAGAACATAATTACATTTATGATACCTGTTCATTATTAGCTTTTCTTTTTTTACTTTTTGCTAATTATGGAAACTTAGTTTTTCCTAAAATGTCTAAATCATTAAACTGTGTTCCAAAATGGGGATTTGGTGATTAGCTGATAGATGCCAAACAACTGTATGTTTAATTGGTGTAATAAATTTTAGGAATAAATAAACTGGTAAAAGTACATATGGAATCTGACCATATAAATCTCCAAAGAATGAATTAGAATTAAGAGCTGCTGAGACAGTGGGAAGATGATTACTTCGTGAAGGAGTAACTTTTTTGCAAAGGCCTGGTAGAAAGAAATTTTAAGGCATGGAAGAAGGTTAGTATTGTTCAGGAAAAGAGTGGCTAACAAATTTGTGATAGATGGCTTAGATTATGGTTAATGGTCATTTTTTTCTTTTGGATTTGGAAATTGTAGTGCTAGGGATTGAATTTAGGGCTTTACACTTGCTAGACAAATATTCTATCATTGACCTATGCTCCCTAGGATAAGTTCAGATTTTGAATATTAGTATTTTCTTACTGTCCAATGTTTAGACACTTGCAGGCATTGCTTCATTGTCTGGATAGTTTTTTGCAAGCACTGACCTATCTTAAGACAATAAAGGTGTGCTGGCCATGCTGGTGGACACCTTTAATCCCAGTACTTGGGAGGCAGAGAGAGGCAGGAGGATCTCTGTGAGTTCAAGGCCAGCCTGATCTACATAGTGAGTTCCAGGCCAGCTGGGACTACAAGGAAACCCTGTCTCAAAAAGCCCAAAAAGAGAATAAAGGTAGTTTAAAATGATGAAATTCATTTGGAAATATATTTCAGTTTATTATTATTGACCATAGAGTGTCAAAGGGGAATGTAAATGCAGTTGAAATATATAAAAATCTTCTCAAACTACTATTATTAATTTTAATAGCATGGTGGACATACATTTAAACCTTTGGCAGAAATTTATGAACAGCATGTCACTAAAGTGAATGAAGAGGTAGCCAAACTTCGTCGACGTCTCATGGAACTGATCAGCTTAGTTCAAGAAGTGGTAAGATTACTACTATTGCATAAGATTTGTTGCCTTTTACGAATTCTGTAATATTTAAATTAGATGTTAGCATCAATATTTTCAAAATTGAAAATTTGACAGCACCATATACCTAGTCAGTCCCATCGTTTGTTTGCTTGTTTTTGAGACACGGTCCCCTTGTAGCCCCAGTAGGCCTGGATCTCACTATGTAGACTAGGTTGGCCTGAGTCTCATACAGATCGATCTGCTTGCCTCTGCCTCCTGAGTGCTGGGATAAAAGGCATGTGCCAAGCCGGGCGTGGTGGTGCATGCCTTTAATCCTAGCACTTGGGAGGCAGAGGCAGGTGGGTCTCTGAGAGTTCAAGGCCAGCCTGGTCTACAGAGGAAGTTCCAGGCCAGCTGGGGCTACAGGGAGACCCTGTCTCGAAAAAAAATAAAAATAAAAAAGAAAGGTATGTGCCACAGTTCTTGATTTTCTTTCTTTTCTTAAAGAAATAAAACATTATTTTTATGTGTGTATGATCTGAGGATGTGGGGGTACATGTACGACATTGGGTAGATCGAGTTCAGAGTTGGTTTTCTCCTTCCATTTTAATATGGAATTTGAGGATTGAAAGCAGATCAACAGAATAGTACAGCCAGTTCCAGTGTCTTTATGCACTGAGCTATCTCCCTGTCTCCCTGATCTGAGAATGACCCTTTTTTTTTTTTGTCTTTTTGAGACAGGGTCTCCTTGTAGCCCCAGCTGGCCTGGAACTCACAGAAATCCGCCTGCCTCTGCCTCCCAAGTGCTCGGATTAAGGGCGTGCAGCACACACCTGGCAATGAGAATGACCTTTTATAGATAATTAGAAAATCAGTGAGTTAAACATCTAGTTGTTATAAATAATTGATATCTAAATCAAATTAGTATTGGCTCTCTGTGTGTGTATTCATCTGGTGGACAGAAGTTAGCCTTAGTTCATCTGTTTTGTTTTTGTTTTTTTTTTTTAAAGGCAAATTTATTTTTGTTTATTTTTTTTTTTTTTTATTTATTTCTGTATGTGTATGAATGTACTGTCTGCCTGCAAGTTTGTGCACCCGTGTCGTGCAATGCCGCGGAGGTCAGAAGTGGGTGTCGGATTCCCCTGGAACTGGAGTTCTCCTGGAATTGGAGTTTCAGACGGTTCTCAGCCACCATGTGGGTGCTGGGGATCGAACCCGGGTCCTCTGCAAGAGCGGTCAGCGCTCTTAACCGCTAGGCCATCTCTCCAGCCCAGTTCATCTGTTTTGTATTTTGAGACAAGGTCTCTCATTTGGACCTTTGGATGGCCAATTAGGCTAGGCTGGCTGGCCACTAAGACCCAGGAATCCTGTGTCTGCTTCTGCAGTGCTGGGATTATAACTGTACCACTATGTCTGGCTTTTTTATATGGGTTCTGGGGATTAAACTAAGGTTCTCATGCTTATATGGCAAGCACTTTACTGAGTGAGCCATGTCTCCAGCCCCAATATTGGCTTTTATAGTAATTCCTTCTGTAGATCCCTAGCTTTTGGGAGGGTTTTGCTACCAGTGATTAAACTATTATGTGTTGACATGAAGATGCTATATGGGGGGGCTAGAGAGATGGCTCAGCAGTTAATAGCTCTAGCTGTTCTTGCAAATGACCTAGGTTCAACTCCCAGCATCTGTTGTTGAGAGGCTCACAGCTACATTTTTTTTTCCTTTTTTTTTTTTTTTTTGGTCTTTTTGAGTCAGGGTCTCCCTGCAGTCCCAGCTATCCTGGAACTTGAACTCACAGAGATCCACCTGCCTCTGCCTCCTGAGTCCTGGGATAAAAGGCATGTGCCTGCACACCAAGCAACACAACTACCTATTTAACTCTAGGCCCAGAGGATCTGTCATCCTCTCCTGGCTTCTGCAGGCATATACACACAAATATGCATAAGTCAAAAAAAATTTTTTTTGGTCTTTTCGAGACAGGGTCTCCCTATAGCCCCAGCTGTCCTGGAATTCGCTCTGTAGACCAGGCTGGCCTTGAACTCAAAAAGATCCGCCTGCCTCTGCCTCCCAAGTGCTAGGACTAAAGGCGTGCGCCACCACGCCCCAGCTAGTAAGTTTTTTTAAAGGTGCTCTATGCAGGGCGTGGTGGCACATGTCTGTAATCCCAGCACTTGGAAGGCAGAAGCAGGCAGATCTCTGTGAGTTCAAGGCCAGCCTGGTCTACATAGTGAGCTCCAGGATAGCTGGGGCTACAGGAAGACCCTGTCTCAAAAAGATGAAGGGAAAAAAAAGATGCTATATGGGTCATTTTTAATGAGTTTTTGGTTATTTAATGTTTCCTGGATAAATGTGATAAACTTCAAAGAGGTACTAAGTATACTTTTGGAAATCTGCGCTATTTAAAGTTGCCAGAATGAGTTATTTCTATGCCATTGACCTAAGAGCCAGTGTTCTCTTTCTCTTCAAGAATTAAGATCAAAACCATTGATTGGCCGGGTGTGGTGGTGCATGCCTTTAATCCCAGCAGAGACAGGCAGATTTCTGCAAGTTCAAGGCCAGCCTGGTCTACATAAAGAATTCCAGGCCAGTTGGGGCTACAGGGAAACCCCGTCTCCAAAACTCAAAAAAAAATATCAAAACAACCATCATTTGTAACATTCTTACACACAATAGCATTACTGAATTGCATGCCTATTATAAAGGCATTTTGAAAAATAAGCTACATTTTATTTTATTATTATTATTATCTTTTTGTTTTTGGGTATTTTTGAGACAGGGTCTCCTTTTAGTCCCAGCTGGCCTGGAGCTCACTCTGTAGACCAGGCTGGCCTCGAACTCACAGAGATCCACCTACCTCTGCCTCAGAAGTGCTGGGATTAAAGACGTGCATCACCATGCTCCAGCAATAAGCTACATTTTATTTGGCTTTCACCTGACTACCATCTTAACATTTTCTTCTTCATTTTTATGTGTCGATTTTATGTTTATTATTGTTTTTCCTGTGTGTATATAAATGTAGCACATGCGGACAATGCCTGCAGAAGCTAGAAGAGGGTGTTGGATCCCCTGGAACTGGAGTTATAAAAAGTTGTGAGGTGCCATGTGGGTGCTGGAACACGAATCCAGGTCCATTGAAAGAGCAGTCAGTGCTCTTGACTGCTGGGCCATCTCTCCAGCCCCTGTCCTGTTACTTTCTCTTGGCAACATTAAGAGGCTATTCTAAGTTCAGATGTTTTCTCATATTTACGTAGTAATAGTATAGACAAGATCACCTTTTTTTTTTTTTTTTTTTTTTTTTTTAGATTTAAAATCTATTACATATACTCTGCAGTCCTGGAAAACAATTATTTTTCTATGTGTTTATCAAAACAATCTTTATGAAGTAGAAAAAAATACTGGCTTAAAAATGTCTTCTGTTCCAGGCCAGCTGGGGTTACAGAGAGACCCTGTCTCAAAAAGACCAAAAAAAAAAAAAAGTCTTCTGAAGTTGTGTGTGGTGTGTGCTGTATGGTGATACATGCCTTTAATCCCAGCACTTGAGAGAGAGAGAGACAGGCAGATCAGAGTTTGAGGGCACCCTGGTCTACATAGTGGGTTCCAGGCCAGCTGGGGCTACAAAGCAGACTTTTCCAGTTTGTCCTCATTTGCTGTGACGAAACGTTCTGACCAAAATCAACTTAGGGAGGAAAGGGTTTATTTGGTTCACATCTCCTGGGTCACAGTTCATTAATGAGGGAGCCCAGCATAGGAACTCAGGGCCATGGAGGAACACTGCTTATTTGCTTGCTCCCCTGGTCCATGCTCAGCCTGCTTTCTTATACAGTACAGAACCACTTGCCTGGGATGGCACCACCCACAATGGGCTGGACCCTCCCACATCACTCAACACTCCACAGAGGTGGCCAGAGACCAGTCCAATGGGGGAAATTCCCCAGTTGAGGCTCCCTCAACCCAGGTGTGTCAAGTTGACACTAAAGCTGTCCAGCACAATTGACCCCTTGTCAACTTGACAGCAAAACATATTGCTATTAAACTACCACCTTTCCATTTTTCTTTTATCCCCCAAAATATGATGTTAACATTAATCACAACATAAGAGAGTACAACCTTCAGCTGGGCGTGGTGGCGCACGCCTTTAATGGCAGCACTTGAGAGGCAGCAGGCAGATCTTTGTGAGTTCAAGGCCAGCCTGGTCTACAGAGTGAGTTCCAGGACAGCTGGGACTACAGGGAGACCCTGTCTCGAAAAGACCAAAAAAAAAAAAGATAGTACAATCTTAAAAGCCATGCAGATCTTAAGAAATCCAAACATTTAAAACTTCAGTTTCTTTTAAAAGTCTCTTAATTGTGGGCTCCTGTAAAATCCAAAACAAGTACTGTCTTATTGCAAAGGGAAGAATCAGGCCAACCTAAGCAAAACCTAAGTCCAGCAAAGTAGCTCAAGGCTGGACATAGGGGATTTGGCAGCACCACTTCTCTGACCCTGCCATCCACAGCACACATCCTCTTGCAGGCCTAGGCCAGCTTCATTCCACACCTGCTGTAGCTCTTGGTGGTCATCCCATGGTCTTGGCATCTCCAAAAAGCTGGGGTCTCCACTGAAACTGAAGCTACACCAATGGGGTTTTCCAGCCTGTCATAGTGCTAAGCCTCAGCTTATCTTTATGACACCTGCAATCCTGGGATCTTCACTGCAGCAGAGGTGCATTTCCACCAATGGCCTTTCCCGGCCTCTCACAGTGCCAAGCCTCAGCTTCTGTCTGTGACCCCTTCACATTTCAACACCAGAACCGTATAGGAGACTCTTACACGTGATCAAGTCCCAGTTCTGGCTTGAGATGAAGGCTTAGGCCCGCTCCATAGCTTCTGTGTGCTGACCTTGAAGAAATTCTTCCCAGAAGATTTCACCACAATGATGCTGTCTTTTGTTACATCTGATTTTCAGCCCCAGCTAACCAGCATCAATTGTCCCAGTTAAACAAAGGTTTCACCTCAGGTTCTGGCCTCTTTTACTTACAGCTGATTCTTCAGCTCCAGCCAACCAGAACCTACAGATTCTCAATTCAGAAATATCATACGAACAGCCCTGATGGTCTCTGCTTCCTTTTGAAGCTTCACAAGCTAGGCCTCCATCCTCTATAACTCTTTCAGCATAACTTCCAAGTTTCACAGCAACAAACTAAGCACTCAATGGCTTTTCCAGCCCAAAGTTCCAAAGGCCTCCACAATCCTCCCCCAAACACCAGCATTAGGTCTGTCACAACAATACCCTACTCTTGGTACAAATTTCTGTTCCAGTTTGTCTTCATTTGCTGTCACAAAACACTGACCAAAACCAACTTGGGGAGAAAAGGGTTTATTTGGCTCACATCTCCTGGGTTATAGTTGATAAGTAAAGGAGCCCAACATAGGAACTCAGGGAAGGAACCTGGAGGCAGAGCTGAAGCACAGGCCATGGAGGAACACTGCTTATTGGTTTCTTCCCCTGGCCCATGCCCAGCCTGCCTGCCTGCCTTTTTTTTTAATCTTTATGCTGTTAATTTCTTTTTTTAAAATTTCATTATTGCTATTAAACTTTTGCCTTTCATCATACATCATTTCTCAATTGAATATAGAGTCACTTCCCTTTCCATGCCTCCCACTCCACCCGAATTCCTGCACTCTACCACCTATGTGTGACAGCCTGCTTTCTTTCTTTCTTTTTTTTTTTTGTTGTTCTTTTTGGTCTTTCAAGACAGGGTCTCCCTGTAGCCCCAGCTGTCCTGGAACTCACTCTGTAGACCAAGCTGGCCTTGAACTCACAGAGATCCGCCTGGCTCTGCCTCCCAAGTACTAGGATTAAAGGCATGCGCCACCACGCCAGGCTTCAGACTGCTTTTTTATACGATACACAGCAACATGCCCAGGGACCTCCCACATCACTCAACAATCAAGACAGTACTCCACTCCAATGGAGACAATTCCTCAATTGAGGGTCCCTCAACCCAGGTGTGTCAAGTTGACACTGAGCTATCCAGCAGAGAGACTTTGTCTCAAAATTACAGAATAAAAAGTCTTCTGAGTGTGGAGGCATAACTCACTGCTTAAGAGCATTGACTACTCTTGCGGAGGACCCAGGTTTGTTTCCCACCACTCACATGGCAGCTAACAACCATCTGTGACTCCAGTTTCCAGGGGATTCTGATGCGCTCTTCTGACCTCTGCCAAGTTGCCTGACATGGTTGTGCACATAGGCAAATACACTAGTACACACAAAAAATAAAAATAAGATATTAAAAAGATATATCTTCTGTTGACCATGGTGACATGCCCCTGTAATATAAACAAACAAACAAATACCCTTTCATTTTAGTTTTTTTTTTAAGCACATGCAATTGCCTTTTTTATTTAGTTTTGTTTTTTCTTTCTTCTTTGGTGTCTGTGTGTGCATTATGGTGGTCTTGTATATTGAGATCAGAGGACAACTTGCAAGAGGTGGGCTCTCTCCATCATGTCGTTCTCAGGGATTGATCTCATGTTGGCAGGCTTAGTGGCAACCCCCTTTATTTATTTAGTTAGTTTTTTGTCTTTTCAAGACTGGGTCTCCCTTTAGTGCCAGCTAGCCTGGAACTCTGTAGATCAGGCTGGCCTTGAACTCACAAAGATCCACCTGCTTCTGCCTCCCGAGTGCTAGGACTAAAGGCGTGTGCCATCACGCCCGGCAGGCACCTCCCTTTACTGCTGAGCCATATTGCAGTTTCTATATGCAAACACTCATAAGCGTTAAAAGTAAATCATAAAATAAAATTTTATTTCATTGTAATTAATGGGTGTTAGTGTATGAGTGCATGATTATGGAGATCAGAGGACCAGTTTCACGAATTGTTTCTCCTACCATGTGGATCCAAGGGATGGAATTCAGGTTAGGCTTAGTGGTAGACACCTTTATCCCTGAGCCATCTCACTAGCCCCTATTGTGTATTATTTTTTTAACATTTTTTATTTTCTTTATTTATTTTTGGTCTTTTTGAGACAGGGTCTCCCTGTAGTCCCAGCTTTCCTGGAACTCACTCTGTAGACCAGGCTGGCCTTGAACTCTCAAAGATCCGCCTGCCTCTGCCTCCCAAGTGCTAGGATTAAAGGCGTGCGCCACCATGTCCAGCTATTTTCTTTATTTTTATTTCATGTGTATGAATGTTATGTCTGCATGTGTTTAAGTGCACCCATGTCGTGCACTGCCTGAGGAGGACAGAAGAGGGTGTTAGATCCCCTGGAAATGGAGTTACAGACAGTTGTTAGCTGCCATGTGGGTGCTGGGATTTGAACATCCACATTCTTCTGTAAGAACATCCAGTGTTCTTAACCACTGAGCCATCTCTCCAGCCCCTAATTGTGTATCTTAATAATATTAAAAATAATTATTTAGCTGAGTTTACAGAATATTTATTTGTTTGTTTGTTTGTTTGACAAAGTCTCCCTGTAGCCCCAGCTAGCCTGGAACTTGCTATGTAGACCAGGCTGGCCTTGAATTCACAGAGATCTGCCTGTCTCTGCCTTCTAATTGCTGGGACTAAAGATGTGCACCGCCATGCCCAGCTATGGCTTTTTTTTTAATATTTACTTTGTTTATGTCTGTGTGTCTGTGTCTGTATGCCTGCCATAGTTCTCATGTGGAGGTCAGAAGACAACTTGGAGAAATTGGTTCTTTTCCCAGGTGTCTGTATACACTGAGCCCTCTTGGTGGCCCCAAATTTACTGAATTCTGTGTAGACCAGGCTGGCCTTGAACTCCCAGAGATCGCCTGCCTCTGCCTCCCCAGTACTGGGACTAAAGGCATGCTCTACCACACCCGGCCTGGTTATGAAGTTTAAAGAGATAATTAACTGATTTTAAGAACAATTGCATTAGCATCTCCTTTTTAAAAAGTTTTCTGGTTAAAATTTTACTTGTTTATCTTTTAGGAAAGAAATGTAGAAGCTGTAAGAAACGCAAAGGATGAACGTGTTCGAGAAATTAGGAATGCAGTGGAGATGATGATTGCACGATTAGATACACAGTTGAAAAATAAGCTTATAACACTGATGGGTGAGTGTATTTTGTTTTGCTGGAGAATGTAGTACCTTGACCTTGTTTGCGGTTTGAGGAGTAAGGTTAATGAGTAGTTAAGGCTCAGAAGAAATCTTAAGACATTTGACAATTCCATGTTATTATCTGGACTGATGTTGGAGTTCTATTATAGAAATCATCAAAGAGAACAATTTTTCAGTCAGTAGGGTGAGAATCCTAAATGGCCAATGAACCTCATTGTTAGGTAGTTTTTTATTTCTGGTAAGTTCCTAGTAATATGTCTATTTTTCCTCATTCTGTCTTCATTGAAAGTGAAAAAACTAGCCAGGCATGGTGGTGCAGGCCTTTAATCTCTGTACTTGGGGGGCAGAGGCAGGTGGATCTCTGTGAGTTCAAGTCCAGCCTGGTCTACATAGTGAGTTCCAGGGCAGGTGGGACTACTGGGAGACCCTGTCTCAAAAAGAAAAAAAAAAAAAAGAAAATGAAAAACTAACATTTGTCAATACAGGTCATTTTCTCAGCTTTTTCTGAGAATTTTAAATCTGAGCTTTTGATTTTAAGTAGGTCCCAACTTAAATCTAAGGTATATTTATTTAATCATATTATTGCTTACTCTTTGGGTCCCCAAAGGTGCTTTCATTTTTATTTGGCACCTAATATTGAACACAAAGTCCAGTCAGTAGTTTGGTGCAATGCTAAAGTTTGGTTTAATTTGATACAGTATCTTTTTTTTTTTTTTTTTTTTTTTTTTT
>VZQC01012531.1:25001-35093 GCA_009823505.1 Rhizomys pruinosus
GGTCCACGTGGAAGGAGAGTCTCCCAGGTGTGAGGATGGGGAGGCGGGAGTGCAGATGGTCCACGTGGAAGGAGAGTATCCCAGGTGTGAGGATGGGGAGGTGGGAGTGCAGATGGTCCACGTGGAAGGAGAGTCTCCCAGGTGTGAGGATGGGGAGGTGGGAGTGCAGACGGTCCATGTGGAAGGAGAGTCTCCCAGGTGTGAGGATGGGGAGGCGGGAGTGCAGACGGTCCACGTGGAAGGAGAGTCTCCCAGGTGTGAGGATGGGGAGGCGGGAGTGCAGACGGTCCACATGGAAGGAGAGTCTCCCAGGTGTGAGGATGGGGAGGCGGGAGTGCAGACGGTCCATGTGGAAGGAGAGTCTCAGACGGTTCACATGGAAGGAGAGTCTCCCAGGTATGAGGTTGGGGAGGTGGGAGTGCAGATGGTCCACGGGGCAGGAGAGTCTCCCAGGTATGAGGATGGGGGGTCTTGAGCCGAGAAGTGTATGACAGACATAGATTTTGCATGTGCTAAGAAGCTGTTTTACAGTGAACCAGAGGTGCTATAGGTAGACACTTTGCACACACCCCTCGAGGCACTGTAGTGTAAGTTGTGTGGCAGAGACCTCGTCTCTGGGTTTTAGCACCTGGCAGACTACCCTAGACCATGTATGTGCTCAGTAACTGTTCACCGAATGAGTTTGGACTCAGATATCTGGTTTTTGTTTTTTGTTTTCTCTGGGTGGTATATATACATAGGGGTTCATGCGTATGGGGATGCACCTATGTGAATTTTCAAATGTATGTGGAGGCCAGAGGTCAGTGCTGATTGTCTTTTCTCTATCTCTCTCTGCCTTAGTTTTTGTGACAGGGTCTGTCTCCCTGTAGCTCCAGCTGTCCTGGAACTCACTCTGTAGATCAGGCTGGCCTTGAATTCACAGAGAACCTCCTGCCTCTGCCTCCCAAGTGCTAAGATTAAAGGCGTGCCCCACCATGCCAGGCTTATTTTGACCACTCGTTACACTGTTTAAAGATGATGAGGAGGAAGGTGTTCTTGCATGACCAGTAGCCTTGAGATGATCAAAAAGCTTATTCTGGGATGGAAATTCACTATGGCAGGTTGTGCAGCTGATAGGAATATCGGTAACTGTTTGTGATCCGGCGGGTTCTTTGAAAGATTTTTTTCACATCTTTGGTTTTCTTTCCTTTGGGTTTAGGAACATTTTTAGCTTCAGTGTTTGGATCACCACTGGCTTCAATGGTCTCTGTAACAGAGGCATTTCCTTAAGGACTATCCTCTGGTTCTTTGGCATTGCCTTCATTTAAATTAGTGTCTTTTGGATCAACTCTTTAATTTTCATTGAGATTGTCACCATAATTCTGTACTGGTTTCTCTTTTTCTTCTGTTTTTTTTTTAATTTATTTATTTTTTATGTATATGAGTATACTGTCTGCATGTAGGTTGGTGCACTCGTGCAAAGCCTTGGAGTTAGAAGAGAGCGTGAACTAGAGACAGCGTGAACTAGAGACAAAGACAGTTCTTAGTAGCCATGTGGGTTCTGGGAATTGAACTCAGGCCCTCTGCAAGAACAATCAGTGCTCTTAACTGTTGAGCCATCTTTCCAGCCCCTTCTTCTGTGTTTTAGAAAGCTTCTGCTTTGATGCATCTTCCATTTCTCCTTCAGAATTGGTGTTTGAGCTCAGCTGGAAAATGTTCTTCCTCCTCCTCCAACAATTGTTTTCAACAAGGAGAGTATTTCCCGATACTTCTTGGACTTCTCGTGATTCTTCATGGCTTTCTCTGTCTTACATGATTTATCACAAGCTGGGCAGTAAAGGTCATCATAAAGCTCAGCCTTCTCAGCCTCATTGCTGTCTTCACCATCCAATCCATCTTTGGGCTCCTTTTCCTCCATTTCATTTTCATTAGATCCATCTCCAAACTCCTTTTCATACCGTGCCTCCTTCTCCTGAGCTCCTTCTCCAACTCCCCCCAGTCAACCAGCTCTATTCTGTGTATGGTCACCCAGCTCTGTTCTGTGCACGGTCACCCAGCTCTGTTCTGTGCATGGCTCCCCAGCTTGGCTGCTTCAGCTTCTGCTGCCGCTGCATCTCCTCAGCCTCCGCCTTCTCTGCATTCTGCTCCTCCACGAGCTTCCCATGCACCTGCCTGCGCTCTCTGTCTCTTACGAATGAAAAGCCACCAGCTGGTGCGCCAGCTCATTCCTCTCTTTCCTTGCTTTGTCTCTGATCTTTTTGTTTTCTTTTTCTGTGGCTCATTTTCCCAGTGGTTTGAGGATTGCCATGTATCATAGTCTTCCTTCCAAGCAAAATTGTTTTGTGTGCAGAAACTGCCAATAAGTATAGAACAGGTACATTTCCATATCATCGTCACTCTGGGAATCTCAGAAAGTTGGGAAATCCTCAACATCTTCCTCTGACACAGACTCTAGTTCTTCTTTTCTAATCAATTCAAAAACATTATGATACACAAAACCCCTTTTCATCATCTCCATAACCAGAATAACAGGTAATAGTGAAACAGTGAAGCAAATCCTTCTTTAAGTAATGTCTCTCTGATTATCATACCATGCTCTTTCCTGAGGGTCACTCAACACATCATAAGCTGCTTGGGTTAATTTAAAGTGCCCAGCTTCTTCAGCATTATCCAGATTTTTAACCTGGTGCCATCTCAGGGCCAGCTTCCAATAGGCCTTCTTGAGCTCCTCCTTCCTGGCGTTGTACCGCACCCCCAGTATTTCATAGTGACACTTCATGGGGGAGCCAGGCTGAGCAGACACCCAGCCCAGGCAGAAGCTGCAGCAGCTCTGGTTGTCTTCTCCTCTGCCTGGAGCCTGGAGCTGGGAAACAGCCCACTAGCCAGTGAGCGGCCCAGCTATTCTTTTAAGCCAGTTAAATTTTGGTGAGAAACCATTTGAAAGTAATCAACTGAACGAAATTAATGTTTCTGTTTCTTCCAAAAGGAACATCAAGTCTAGAAAAATGAAATTTTCACTTAAAGCCCAGACTTACTAATGTTCATTCCTTTTGTGATGATGGGGTCATTGTGCCTTGTCTCCTGCTATGTAGCCAAGGATGACCTTGAATAGGACCTTGAATAGGAATTACTCCTCTTCCTATCTAAGGTACCTGCCACCACAGCTAGTTTGTGCCCAGATAACCCAGGGCTTTATGTATGCCAGGCAAGTGTTCTTATCACCTAAACTCCAGCCTTAGCCCTGTACATTTCTTAGACGAGATTCATAGTCCTAAATTGAATTTTGCCTAAAAATGGAATTGCTTCTAACATTCTCTTTTCTAATCTACTTTAATATTAGACTCAAAGTTCTAAGGAAATCAGGGAAACTGTAATGAATATATATATATATATATAATATATATATATTATATTATATATTGGTTCTTTTTGAGACAGGGTCTTCCCTTATCCACTTACGACTGGATTTCTTTTTATCATTGGAAGTTATCTCATTCCTAAACCTGTAGCGAACCTGATTGCTGATGTTTTGCTATATTTAAACAGGTCAGAAGACATCTCTAACTCAAGAAACAGAGTTGTTGGAATCCTTACTCCAGGAGGTTGAGCACCAGGTGATGAAATGTTTTAGTATAAGTGCTGCCAAATGAGCATTAAATATGAAATATAATGAAATAGTACTGGGGATGGTGTGAGGCCAACCTGGGCTATTAGAACTTTTGAGACCCATTTTGTGCTACCATTTTAAGACCCCGTCTCAATGAAAATGAAATCCAAAATAAATATTTTTATCCCTTGTCTTTTTCTTTTATTTTTATTTCATTTTGTTTCAGGTTTATTTTTGTGTGTTTGTGTTTTTTGAGATAGGATCTCATACTGTAGCTCAGGCTGATCTCAAACTATGGTACTCCTATCTTTGTTTCCTGAAAACTGGGATTATAAGGATGACTACTGTAACCTATATATTTTATTTATTTTTATTTTTTTGGTCTTTTTTGTCTCAAAAATATTTATATTTTTGAGACAGGGTCTCCTTGTAGCCCTAGCTGGCCTTGGAGCTGTCTTTGTAGACCAGGTTGGCCTTGAACTCACAAAGATCTGCCTGCCTCTGCCTCCTGAGTGCTGGGATTAAAGGTGTGTGCCACCATGCTCGGCAATATTTTTTTAAAAATTCTTTTTAAATTTTGTGTGTTTTACATGAATGGATATAAGTGTACATGTTCTGGGGCTGGAGAGATGGCCTAGCGGTTAAGAGTGCCAACTGCTCTTGTAGAGGACCAGGGTTCGATCCCCAGCACCCACATGGTGGCTGAGAACTGTCTTTGGCTCCAGTTCCAGGGGAATCCAACACCCTCTTCTGACCTTCATGGCATTGCACGACACGGGTGCACAGACCTGTATGCAGACAGTACACTCATACACATTTTTTAAAAAAAGTGTACCTGTTCTATACAATGGCAGAAGAGGTCAGAAAGAGGGCACTTGATGTCCTGAAACTGGAGTTTTGAACGGATGTTAGCTGCCATGTGAGTGATAGGAAGCAAACCTGGGTCCTTTGCAAAAGCAGCCAGTGCTCTTAAGTGTTGAGCCATCTCTCCAGCTCCTGTATTACATACCCATTTTTTTTTTTTTTTTGAGGCAGGGTTTCCCCGATAGCCCCAGCTGTCCTGGAACTCACTCTGTAGACCAGAATGGCCTTGAACTCACAAAGATCTGCCTGCCTCTGCCTCCCGAGTGCTAGGATTAAAGGGATGTTCCACCACACCTGGCTTAAAGATGGTTTTTAGCTGCCTTGTGGGTGCTGGAAATTGAACCTGGGTCCTCTGCAAGAGTGGTTCGTGCTCTTAACTGCTGAGCCATCTCTCCAGCCCTGTATTCTATATCTTAAAAAAAAAAAAGAAAAATTTCTACCATGGCCCTGTGTAAGGATGACACACAAATTCGTGAAGTGTTCCATATTTTTCAAAGCACAGAGCCCAAGTAATTTATACCAGAAACACATAGGGTAGAGCCCCAGCTGCTGGCAAAGATGCCTGAAGAGGTTTAACTGACTACATTTGGAAAAATAAAACTTTATTAAATAAAAAGTATTCTTTAACACCCTTTTGCAGAGGTAATGGGGAGATAAGGGGAAAGAAATTGTATGAAATCAAAAGCTCTGGGGGCTATAATTGAGATTAGTTTATAAAGTAAGTATCAGTTGGTGCTTAAGATTTCTAAATAAGGTTTATAATGCTGAATAAAACTGTAGAGGCTAGGCTGAGCGTGGTGGTGCATGCCTTTAATCCCAGCACTCGGGAGGCAGAGGCAGGTGGATCTCTGTGAGTTTGAGACCAGCCTGGTCTACATAGCAAGCTCCAGGCCAGCTGGAACTTAAGGGAGACCCTGTCTCAAAAATAAAAAAAAACAATAAAACAACTATAGGGGCTGGAGAGATGGCTCAGTGGTTATGAGCACTGGCTATTCTTGTAGAAGAGCTGGGTTCAGTTTCCAGAACCCACATGGTGGCTAACAACTGTCAATACCTCCAGTTCCAGGGGATCTGACCACTCTTCTGACCTCTGTGGGAATTGTTTGACATGGGTACACTTATGTTACATCTAGGGAATACACTCATACACATAAAAGTAATAGAAAAAAAATTACCAATTGGGAGGGAAAGGCAGATAGATCTCTGTGAGATTGGATCGAGTTCAATAGAGAGGTCTAGGTCATCTAGTCTGGTCTCTAGTAGTGAGTTCCATGCCAGCTGTGGCTACTGGGAGACCCTCTCTCAAGACCAAAAAATAAAAAATAATAAAATTACTATTTATTGAAAATAACCCATAGAATGCTGGGTGTGGTGGCGCATGCCTTTAATCCTAGCACTTGGGAGGCAGAGGCAGGCGGATCTTTGTGATTTCCAGGCCAGCCTGGTCTACAGAATGAGTTCCAGGATAGCTGGGGCTACAGGGAGGCCCTGTCTCAAAAAGATATTAAAAAAAAAAAAAAAAAAAGAAAAGAACCCATAGAAATTTATAAAAAATTAAAATTGCAGGACACGGGTGCACAAACCTGCATGCAGACAGTATATTCATACACATAAAATAAATAAATAAATAAATAAATAAATTAATTAATTAATTAATAAAAATTAAAAAAAGAAGAAAGTGTGTGAGTGTACCAGGTGTATGCAATGCCTTGGTAGTCAGAAAGTGTCAGATTCCCCTGCATGTGGAGTTATAGACAGTTGTCAGCTGCAATGTGGATTCTGGGAGCTACATATACCTCCTCTGCAGGAGCAGCCAGTACTCCTAACCACTGAGCCATCTCTCCAGTCTGGCTTTTTTTTTGTAGTTTTGAGACAGGGTTTCCCTGTAGCCCCAGCTGGCCTGGAGCTCACTCTGTAGACCAGGCTGGCCTTGAGCTAAAAGAGATCCACCTGCCTCTGCCTCCTGAGTATTGGGATTAAAGGTGTACGCCATCACGCCTGGCTATCAGCCTGTTTTTTAAATTTTGGGGACAGGGTTTTGCTCTGTAGCCCAAGCTCATCTAGAGCTCATTATATAACCCTTACATGGTCCTTGAATTCATGGCGGTCTTTCAGCTTCAGGCTGTCAAGTGATGGGATTGTAGGCATGAGCCATCAAGCACAACTAAGGTATGCTACTTTTTTTAGGTTAATGATACATGTATACATAAATTTCTATACTGATACCTTCTGACCTCCAAGGTCATTGCATGACACAGGTGTACTTACTTACATGAGGGTAGTACACTACTATACTACACATAAAAATAAAATTTTAAAAAAGATGTAAACCCAGTTGTAGTGGGTTATGTTAACTTTCTGTCACTGTGACAAAATACCTAAGCAAATGATTGATTTTTCACAGTGTTTGAGGGGGTTTTGTCCATGGTCCAGTGGCCCTGTTCCTTTTAGTTAATCAGATTGCTAGAGTCACTTTAGACAACTACGCTGTCCAGGGTCCTTAAAACAACAGAAATTTGTTTTCTCTTGGTTCTTGAACACTGAAAGTTCAAGGACAAAGTATTAGCAGGTTTGATTTCTCCTGAAATCTTGAGCTGTGGATGATTGCCTTCTTTGTGTCCCCACATGATCTTCTGTGTTCATGAGAACTCATGATATGTCCCACTCTGCTTCATTTAACTTAAAATTTTCAAAGTGTCATTGAATATTAATTTTGTTGGTTAAGATAATTTTCTTCTCACAAAGTTGCGGTCTTGTAGTAAGAGTGAGCTGATAGCTAAGAGCTCAGAGATCTTAATGATGTTTCAGCAAGTTCATCGAAAACCCATGGCATCTTTTGTTACCACACCGGTTCCACCTGACTTTACCAGGTATGATGGTTTTCAGTTTTTATTTTCATTTTAAGATTGTATACAAAGTTATATTCTTGAATAAGCTATTTTTTTTCTAAGTAGATCAAATACAGATTTATTAAGGAAATTTGAGAAAACATCCCAAGAATAGGAAGAGCTTCAAGGGAGGAAACTGAATAAGTTTTCTTAACTTTTTATGAAACAATTTTAGTTAGCCAAGGCTGGCCTTAAAAATCACTGTGTATCTGAGGCTGGACTTAAACTCCTGCCTCCACCTCCCATCTGTTGGGATTACAGGTATGTGCCACCTTGTCTGGCTCTGTTTTTTATTGATGTGTGTGTATGTGAAGTGTACTTCCATGTTCACCACAGCTCTGTCTTGCTGGCTCTGCCTCTCCTGGCGCTGCGGGATTAAGGTCGAATGTATCCATCCACACCCAGCACTATCTTTTAAAAAAAAAAATGACTATTATTGTACTTAATAGTAATTGTATTTACGATGATGAACTACTATGTATATGCTTGCTTGAAACATCCTAGTTCTTCAAAATTGTGAATTAGGCAGCTAGTAGCATGGTCTCAAGTATAAGTACTTTTATCACCAAGCCTGAAGACCTGAATTCATTCCCTAGGACCTATATAGAGGAAGCCGAGAACTGACTCTAGTAAAAAGATGGTTTGATGCTACTTTCCTGTAGTCTGTGAAAATAGATTCACTGACACCATCATGACATGAATCCACCTAGAAAGACCAGAGTAACCTGAGAGAGAAGGAGGGAAAAGGGAACTGGTAAGAAGCAGTGCCTCATTTACAGGATAACAGTATCAGTATGCTTCATGATAACATGTGAATGAATAGACATAGTTTGGAGGTCTTAGATAGTTAAAAGTGTTGGAATTTGAGCCAGGCGTGGTAGGCGCACAAGCTTTTGAATCTAGCACTTTGGGACAGCTAAGAGCGCGGCCTGTGACTTTCGTGAAGTTCAAGGGCCCAGCCTTGGTCTACCAGACGTGAGTTCCAGGACCAGCTTGGGCCTACAGGGAAGACCCCTGGTCCGAAAACGACAAAAAAAAAAAAAAAAAGTGTTGGAATTAGCTGGGTGTAGTGGCACACGCCTTTAATCCTAGCACTTGGGAGGCAGAGGCAGGCGGATTTCTGTGAGTTCAAGGCCAGCCTGGTCTACAGAGTGAGTTCCAGGACAGTCTGAGGCTCCAGGGAGACCCTGTCTCCAAAAGACCAAAAAAAAAAAAAAAAGTGTTGGAATTATGTGGCTTTAAATATATGTGTGTGTGTGTGTGTGTGTGTGTGTGTGTTAGAGTAACAAAGTTGGTAGTGTCTACCTGTAATACTAGGACTTATAAAGCTGAGACAGACAAGGAGATCATGAGTTTAAGACTGGTCTGTTCTGTAGACTGCATATCCCTGTCTTTAATGCAGCTCCATAGCACTAATTTGTTACAATATTTCTTGTGTCTGAAATTTTTTTTCCAAGAAATATACATATGTATAAATATCATACTGTCTTAAGATAGACCAGTTTTCTGTGCTCTGAATCTGACTTAGAGTAAAAACAATAAAGCCAGGCGTGGTGGTGCAGGCCTTTAATCCCACCACTCGGGAGGCAGAGGCAGGCAGATCCCTGTGAATTCAAGGCCAGTCTGGTCTACAAAGTGAGTTCCAGGACAGCTAGGGCTGCAGGGAGACCCTGTCTCAAAAAAGAAACAACAACAACAGCAACAACAACAAAGGAAATGTATCAACGGGATGTCAGAACATAGTGAAGGAAACAGCATATAGATTAGCAGATAACAGGATTGGTTGAAGTCTTTACATTTTAGAGAATATAATGAATTTGGTGGATAAACTGACCAACACTATATGATTGTACATTACCTAGAATGATAGGGTCCCCCATGTCACTTTCTGTTGAAAAAATTTTTTTTTCCTGTTGAAATTTAAAGGACATTTTGGGAAGATACTTTTAGAGGTAATATTAAATTTATGGGCATATTAAAAGCTTTCCAGGTATTAATTGCATTGTCCTGCTAATTGGGGTTTTTGTATATTGAGATTATAATTTGTGTAATTGGGAGACATTAGAGCAGGCCTTCTGTGTATGTGACCTCTAATGAAGGAAGAGTAGTAAGGATTTACCAGACACAAGAAACAGAGATGCAGAATGTGAGTCTTCTAAGAAAAGATAGCAGGTGACCCTAGGCTAACCTCAGACTTGCTGTTAAGCTGAGGCTAAACTCAAACTCCTGGTCCTCCTGCCGCTACATGCTGTGAGCTGGGATTGCATGCTTGTACCACCATGCAAGCCTATTCAGATTTTTTTTTTTTTTTTGTCTTTTTGAGACAGGGTCTCCCTGTAGCCCTAGCTGTCCTGGAACTCACTCTGTACTGTAGACCAGGCTGGCCTTGAACTCACAGAGATCCGCCCTCCTCTGCCTCCCAAGTGCTAGGATTAAAGGCGTGCGCCACCACACCCGGCCAGATAAATTTTAAAATAGGGTTTTGTTTTTGTTTTTGTTTTTGGTTTTTTGTCTTTTTGAGACAGGGTCTCCCTGTAGCCCCAGCTGTCCTGGAACTCACTCTCTAGACCAGGCTGGCCTTGAACTCACAAAGATCTGCCTGTCTCTGCCTTCCAAGTGCTAGGATTAAAGACATGCGCCACCACGCCCGGCTAAAAATAGTTTTTTTGTTTGTTTGTTTGTTTTTTTAATTTTTTATTTTATTTTATTTTATTTTATTTATTTCTGTTTGTGTATGAATGTACTGTCTGCATG